>CAIGRB010106271.1:14952-28476 GCA_903798255.1 Fraxinus quadrangulata
TTTTTTTTTCGAAATACGTAAATAAAAATAATTTAAATATTTATAAACATAAATTGAACACACACTTAACTATTTATGTATCAAAATCTTAAATATTATGTAGTGATAATTTTTTAACAAAAGCTAACTCTCTATATACTCGACACAAACTATAATTGCCTAATCAGTTGAACCCGGGTTACAAATTTTATAAATTATTTGTAGATAGTAAAATTAATTTTTAACCACATTTCACTAGACATGTAAATATTATTCAATTATTTACAATTATTTCTATCTATTTATAAATTAAATAATTTTAAACTCCACCCAAACGAAAGCTAAGCTCTTGGTCTTCATTTTTTAAATTTTTTCATCAAACTTATTTTTAATTACATATTCTCTGAATAAAATAATTTTATACTTGAATTCGTTTTTTTTATAATTTTTAATTACACGTTTCTTGAAAAAAATCATTTTTTTCACAAAATCTATCTAACAAAAATTCTACAAAACATGGGCTATTGTTTGAGCCCCATTTTGGGAAAATTAATATATTCTTCAATAGTGATTTTTGAAGAATATGTGTTAAAAAAAATTTAATTGACGTGTAAAATTATTTTATTGGAGAAAGTGTAGAAGTGCTCAAAAAGGACAAAGAAAGGAAGTAATTGCAGGAATGCAACCGCATAAAACCAATTCCCCACTGTCATCCTTTTCGTTTACTTCGTCGACTGACGTCCTATTCCCGCTTACCAAATTTTATGCCTTTCATTGTCCAGGTTCCAAGGACGTGTTTGGGCGTGACTAATTGAACCGTGCATCTCTTAATTTTTAGCCACAGGATTGATGCTTCTTTTTTAAGAATAAAACTCGAACAAACATGTTCCTTCTTACCTTATGAAATTAAAAGATTATTAAATATTAATTCTATCATTTATGTTTTCTCTTCCATCCATCAAGAGAGCGTTTTAACTCAATTAACGAGAGATGGAACTGAAATACTGAATAATTAATTAAATTACCAATAATAAGCGTTTCAAAACCTAGATTAAGAGGTACATTTTGCAGACTTTTACTTTTGCTTCCTTTATGACAAAATTACTTTAGATATTTAAAAAAAAAAAAAAAAACTCTTTTGTCCAACCAAATTATTTTCAAAAAATTATGTAAACATGTTTAAAAATAATTTTTAATCTCAGAAATAGCTTTTTTTAACTTTTTAAAAATCTTGTCAAACTGTCTATTGAGATCAACAACCAAAAATACAACTAAGATACAAGGGAAAATTAGAGCCAAACTTCTTAACCTTCCTTGTCGATAATTTAAAATAGGAGGGCAATTCTTGCTTTAAGTCTACTGAAATTTACATATGAGCTCTACCTTTGACTATTTCTGTCAAATGACAGTGTGAGAGAAATTTTCATAGAATTATTTTTTTCTCCAAGAACCATTTTCAACATGAAACTCAAAAAATTTTCCTACTTTAAATTCCCACATTTTCCAAAAAAATCATTTTTCACTTGTAAACATTTCTCCCAAACAAGCTTTAAAAATTATTCACTAATGCTCAATTGAGTGGAACATAATAATCCATTATGGCATCATCCAAACAAACCCTGGGTTTATGAAGGGCAATATGGACATTTGCATCAACGACTACAGCGACAGCAGCAGGAACTCCAATAACGACAAGAACAGTAATATTATCAATTAATTAATAAAATAAATCCGAACTTTAAGTATAAAGCAAAAGTGATTTTTATTCCAATTCCTAAACGTTCTTCACATCTCTCAGATTCTTTCTTCTTAATCTTCTGCAAAATTCAATATACACCATTACACGCAAATAGAAGTAAAGGAGAGCGAAAATTGAATTCGCAGTAATGCAGGTAAAATTGTGAATAATCTTGATTTTTTTTACTTATTGAGGTGAATTATTTTTGCTAAAAATTGGTATGGTTTGTTAATTTTGGTAGACAAGAACCGTAGAAGTACTGCGCATATCAGATCTAGCAAGTGAGAGGGAAATCCACGAGTTTTTCTCTTTTTCTGGTGAAATTGAAAACATTGAGATCCGCAGGCACGTTGTTAATTTTCTTTACCATTTAGAGATTTATTGTATTATAATTTATTCATACGTGTGAGTAGTATTGATTTTTGAATATTTGCAGAGAGCCTGGGCACTCAAAGACAGCATTTGTGACTTTTAAAGATCCAAAAGCCCTCGAAATTGCTCTGTTGTTGTCGGTAATTTCCTGGGCTCTTTACTTTTTTTTGCTTGTTAATAGTAGTTTAGCACTTTATGATTTTTTGTTTAATTTTTGGGATAGGCAGCGCGGAGTGTGTGCAGAATAGGATGTAGTTGTTCTCTGAGAATTTAATAGTTTTTGGTTTTATTAATGCTGATTGCATAAATAAAAATTGTTAGAAAATTTGTTTTGCCGCTATGGCAGATAATGATAAGTTGAGTTGCAAGACATTATTATTGTGAAACTCTTTTTTAAGTAGAAGGATGTTTAAAATATAGAATGGGTTACACAATTCAATATACATACAGCAATTGATAGAAGTGTTTAATTTCAACTCCAGATCTTTTACATTTTCGAAAAATAAGTGGAAAGTCACGTATAAAGAGGGATAAGATGTATTTATTTTTCAGATTAGATGAAAATTAATTATCCAAGATTTCGAGTTCAAATCACTGGTCCGGAGAAAATGAATAAGATCCTCAGGAAGCAAAGCTAAAGTAATCCGGTTCAGAGACTGAGGGAATTCAGATTAGAAGAATTCAGCTGGATATTCGAGAAACAAAAACTTGTTAGTTTGAGTAGTGCATTTGAACTATTGTGGTAGCTGAAACGGCGGATTCCCATCTCCTGCAACTTCAATCTGTTTTTATCTGGTCTTGGTATCTAGCTATCTTTTTTTGGTCATTCTGCTGCTCTTTGCATTTGAAATGGAAGCATACAGCGATATAAAGTATCCTTATTGGGAATGGGTACGTATTGGTACCAGTTACGAACTAACAATTAACAAAGCACGTTACTCTGGTGCATTGCTACCTAAGGGCCACCATAAGTGTTGGGAAGATGCCACTGATATTCCTTACTGTATCTAGGACTAGTCTAGAGTCTAGTCCCCCCCTAATATGTTACTGTAGAAGCTACTATCGGTTAAAATTTTCATGGCATTATAAATTTGACAACCCAACATAATTCATCTGAAATCTTCATTCTGTTGATCGGAATGGAATTTTGGTAATGTTTGCATTTTGTATGCTTGAACATGTGATTCTAGAGATTAAAACACTACAATTTGTGTGCATTTGCAGGGAGCAACTATTGTGGACCAGATTGTTACTATAGTACCAGCAGAAAACTACGTACCACAGCCTGTGGATAAGGTAAACTATGTATAATTTCAAAAGCTTTTTTTTTTTCCCACACCATTTGTTAAATCTGAAGCTGTGATGCTGTGTATTCAGGAAGTAATGGTTGTTGACAATGCCTTGAGCATGTCTCAGGAAAATACTTCTCCAGTAGCTGAGGTAATCAAACATAATGAATGGGTCTTATGTCTCAAATAAGTAGCAATATGGGATATCTTTTGAGTGACAAATTGTAACTAGTAAATGATGGAAGGAGGTAGGAAGTAGGCAAAATATTCTTATATCCATACTTGTAATGGTTGATGGCAAAAGATAATTAAGTTCATATCTCTCTTAAGGCTCAGAATATTGATATGTCATCGTTGCAATTCTCTATCTCTGTTACCAGGGAAAAATGAGCCCAATTAATGGGAGCGTATATGTTAGTAAAGCTCAAGATGTTGTCTCGAATATGATTGCAAAAGGTTTAGCTCTCAGACAAGATGCCATGAATAAGGCCAAAGCATTTGATGAGAAGCATCAGCTGACAGCCAATGCATCTGCTCGAGTGAATTCTTTTGACCGCAGAGTTAAGCTGACAGAAAAACTCACTGTTGGAATTACAGTGGTAAATGAGAAAGTTAAATCTGTGGATCAAAGATTTCAAGTGTCTGATAAAACTGTAGCAGCTCTAATGGCAGCGGAGAGGAAATTAAATGACACTGGATCAGCTGTCAAATCGAGCAGGTTTGGAATTCTTCCCCATGTTAGTGTGTTCTGTAATTTGTCTTTGTGTTTGTCCCTGTCTTTGACTAAGAAAGCAATTCCCTATTCATTATATTTTAGTTTTTCTATCACACATCATGCCATATATCTGGAGGGGTCCATGCTTAACATGATGGCTTTTGATTTCAATGTAAACAAGAAAGTTTTTAGACGAGAAATCTTTACATTTTTTGTCTTTCTTTTTCAACATGAGGACAAAGTGCTCTGTCTATAAGGTTTTTAGCTGCACTGTAAAATTGTGAAGCAGGAATTTGTGGAGCATTGACAGTTGGCTTGGTGTAGGCCCCCTAATCTAGGCTGGCAACTGGAATGCATAATTTTTCAGTTTTTTTTTTTCGGTTTAGTTAAAACCTGTGAAATTGACTATTTGGAATGATCAGGTATGTGACTTCTGGAGCAGCTTGGCTGAATGGTGCTTTCAGTAAAGTAGCAAAGGCGGGACAAGTAGCTGGTACAAAAACTAAAGAGAAGTGGAATTTGGCGTTATCTAATTTGACTGCAAAGGTTCGTGTTCTAGCCCACTTTTTGTTTGATTATTGTTAAGATTGTTGTGGCAATAAATGAATGGAAATAAGAGCATAATAGGAATTTCGGAGGATGCACAAAAGCTTTAGTCTCTGTTTGTGTAAAGTTAAAAGTTACTAAAAAGTGCCCCCCGGGGTACATCTCAACTGGCAAAGAATGGGGCTCTTCAATGCTGGCAGATTAAAAGTCGCGGGTTCGATTCATGGGGGCTCTTGGAAAGCAGACTCTTTCATGGAAGGCAGGATTTATCCTGGAAGGCAGGATGCAACATGGGTTTGACTCGCTCGGCACTTTGGCAGTTCAGTTGGGGGGCTCTTGGACACTGACTAGTTTGGGGCACATCCCGCGGTTTACCTGGTCTGTGTGATGAGGGGCCGGATCGCAGACCCCATAATTAGTCGCCGAAGGTGGACACTTGGGTATATAAAAAAAAAAAAAAAAAAAAAAAAAAAAGTTACTAAAAAGTTACCTTTTCTATTCAATCAAAGTCAAACACTAATTTCAACTGCACATTCACAACTACTATGCATTCATTAATTACATGTTTTGTGGGATCCAATACTATTCCTCTTAAAAAGTTACTAATAATTATACCCGAACACTCCCTTAGATTTATTGTAGTGCCTTATTACATAACTTGGTTTTAATCCACTTTCATCCATAAATACATTGACCAAACTGAGTTAACCATTAATTTAATGTTAGTTTATCTATTTACAATTGTGGCCAATCATTCAGCCATGAAACCTTTCTGCTGGCATGGGAATTAATTTGTTTCTTATTCTGGAAAGGAGAAAAAAAAGGTTTGGCGTGCAGATCATCTTTTTTCCTTTTCAATATAACTCTTAAAAGGGGCACATATGTTTTAACAGAACAAAGAAAGCACATGATTACACTGTAGTTATAACTAAACCGTAGAAAATTGTTATTTTCTTATCCATAAATGAAAAAAAAAATGCTTTTTTCTTATCAATAAATCGCAGAACACATTACTTTCTAGCCAAGTCAGCCTGTTCTTTCTCTTTGGTAGATAATACTTGTCAGACGCTGCCGAACAATAACAAATTCATCCATTACTCAAAAACTCAATAAGTAGTCCCGTAATTATCCTAATTTTGTATGCAGCACACTTTTATTTATGTAGTAATTTGCTTCTCATGGATTTATCTACAAAAGCATATTCTTCATATCTCAAAGGAAAAAAAACTCGTTTCTTATTTCTGTTTTTCGAAAATAGACATTGTCACTAATGACTACTATTATTTTTGTTGCAAGTTATTTCTATTACCTAGTACACGTCATTTGAATTTAAGATTTTAAGATTTGTTAATTTGATTTTGTTGAGTCATGTGACCTTAGCCACCAATGTCCCGTAGTTGTCCCCATATCTGTCTGCAGTTCAAACAAGTCACGTAGTGCACATCTATTTTAGTGCTAGGTACAAAGTTACCTTCTACTCCGGTTGACTCGAATGTACCAATTCATTCTTTCATGTCGTTTTTGCATGTGCAGGATCGTCCTATAGCTGCATAAAACCAGACGCTTGAAGCCACATAGGAATGCTTGCTCTTAGTCCAACGGTCTGTTTGAGATTGATTTAGCATTGATTGGACAACGTAGTATAATTCTCTGTCAATAAACCCTCTAAATTGATTGTATTCTATCTACGATTCATTTTATTATTTTGATTTGTTTGATTTTGCTTTCCAAAAATAGTCTGGTGTGCCTTGCTGCTTTGTAACTTGTCAGGGTGTGATGATGTTTTGCAATAGAGGAAAATGAATTTGTATTGTCATTGCATTAATCTTGCTGCAGTCCAACACTCAAAATTGTGTAGTTATGGGGAACTTAATGGTCCAAAAACATTATATTCCTTTGTTTCGCTCAATTATTCCTACTCAAACCATAAGAGACGACTCTAGGTGAAGCCGTGAAGGGACCTCTTTGGTAAGCCTACTAGTTTTAGCAAGATCAACTGGAGAAGTGGGGTTTGAGTTGATTGGATCTCGATGACCAGATGTTTGGGATACAATATTATTGTTCTAATAGTACAATAGACAATATTCTAGCGTCATCTATCAAGATCTGTCCTTGTCGACTAAGAGAATATTTTGAGAAAATACTTGCCATTTAAAAAGTTATGTGCAGTGCATGTGCGTCTAGATTGCTTAAATTAAGGTTTGCTTTATTTTTGTATTATTAGTTGGCATTGAATTGTCACTTTGTACAGGATAAGAACAGTGTTTCTTTAAACATTGGCGATTTCTCTAAAGCGAGTTATGTCAAATAAATCATATGATATTAACGTTTCTTGTGTTTGACAAGAAATTCGTATTACTTGTATCTAAATGACATTGGATTATTCTGTTGTGAAAGCTTGTAGGAGTCAAACTATGCAAGTTACAATGAAAGAAAAGGGGTACTGCTTGATGTTATGTACTAAACATAATTTTTAATTCAATATGGAGGCAGATAGTACCGTTCAAGAGATTAGTTGAATGTTTATCTTAATAATTTTATACCAGTCTTTAACAATGTTGAGGATAATAGCTACGAAAATTCAGAGTGCTTGTTCGGTATTGCAGCTATTGGTTTTCGGTTCTAGTTCCTAATTTTTTATTTTTTTTAGGAACTAGGCCGATACATTCGGTTTTGGTTCGGAAGATTCGATACTGGTTAAAATGCTCATGTCTACTATTGCTTTTTAGTGTTAATAAAGTGTGGGTTTTGTGGATAGAGTGGATGGTAATTGTGAGTCATGTGAAATATGTGGATAAAAGAATGTTTAACTAGTTTAAATTATAATTTCGAACGTATTTTGAAATTAAATTTTGGGGATAATTGCAGCAGTGGCACGTAACTTTTGATATTTTTGCAAACTTTACCCTAATCTTCAGATTGTGTCAGCAATTCTTCGAAACATTTGAAAAATTAGCACACAGAACCCAAAATGACAGAAAACGTTAATTCCACCGTTAGTTGACTTGGAAAATGAAAAAAATGGATATTTTGACCATTTTAAATATGGGGTTTTTCATCATTTAAAATAATTAAAAATATCTATAAATTTCCCTCACCCACCAACTTCATCTTCTTCACCCCCTGACCCACCTCACCCCTACCCACGCCAAAATAAACCCAAAACCCAAAAATTGATGGTTTTGGTGCTGTTTAGATTTGCTCGACATATTTATTGAAACCTTTAATATAAATAATTATACTACAGTCACTTTCACCTTTATTTCTTAGTTTCACCTGGTATTTTTGGGTTTAGGGTTTATTTGGGGGTGGGTAGGGGTAGGGGTGAGATGAGATGAGGTGAGGTGGGTGAAGAAGATGAAGTTCGTGGGTGGGGGAAATTTATGTACATTTTTAATTATTTTAAATGACAAAAAGTTCCTGTTTAAAATTATTAAAATATCCATTTTTTTTTTCATTTTTCAAGTCAACTAACGATGGAATTAACGTTTTTAGCCATTTTCGATTTCAAGTGTTAATTTTTCAAAGGTTTTGGACCGTTAGTTGTACAAATTAAAGATTAGGGTAAAGTATGAAAAACCTAAGGTTTGGGACCTTTACTGCAATTATTCCTCAATTTTGATACATGGAAGAACGAAGACTGTAATTTCAGCTGATTTTTCTCATTCCTATTTTATTTCATTTTTTTAGATGAGTTTGATATGACCGTTGAAGCTTACTTTTTAAACTTTCGATATGCTCGTTATTATTATCGAATCTTTATTCCTAACTTTTTAGGCAAATGTAAAGAATTTCTGCCAAGATTTATGAATATATTTCAAGGGGGTTCCCAGTTGACCGCTCCTAGATATGATCCTTATGAATAAAAAAGGTGACATCAAATTTATTGCTCATTTTGGTAAAATTGGCTGAAATTTTAATTTTCAACTGTTAATTTTAACCATATATTTTATGGATCTACAACTTTTATTCACTCAAATTACACATTTCATCAATTTTTATCGACGCTTTATTTAAACAACCTCTTAATGAGCAAAAAATATATTAATAAAGTAAATATAACAATAAAATGATGATATTTTAATTACAAGTAACGTTATTCAGCACCAAATATAATCATCTAGTCTGCCAATTAATTAATTGTACTCTTTGCTGACATGGCATCCTTTCATTGGAAGAACTACGTGGCCCAAAGAATATAACACCCAAGAAGAAAGTAATTTCAGTTACGTCAGATTTTCAAATGCATAATTTCATACAACTATTTTCAAGTGAATAACTCAATTTTCGTGGGCGTTGCGTTGACAAATCAATTTTGAAAAAAATATTCAAAAATATTTAAAAATAATTTCTTAACTTTTGACTATTCAAAAATCTTACCCCATAGTATTGTACACGACAATTGAAATTTTATAATTATATAGTTTTGAGCTATAGAAACGTATTTGAATTTATTAATATTTCCATACATCTAATATGAACCGTCAATCTCATGTCATAACAATTATTTTGAGGGCAAGCTCAATTTTATTATTGCACGCTCTCCTTTTCACTGAATCGTCATTTTAGACTAACAAATTTTTTCTTCTAGTCGAGACTTATTCAAATGAAGATTGCAAAATCTTAAATCGATTGAACTCGTTGAATTAAATTGTTCTAATCTTTTTTTTTTTCAATTTTGACCCAATCCAACAAAAAAAAAGAAGGTATATTTTATATTACTCAAAAATATACCTTCCTCAAATTCGAAAGCAAGAAAATTTACCGCAAAGCTAAAAAAAGAACAATGTTATCAGCACATCTCCACGTGTCAACAGATCAGTCATTCCACGTGTCAAAAGGCAGTTCGGAGAAACCGTGGCCGCAGACCATTTGACCCCCAGACCCATATCCTTCGCGGGTCAATCCGAGAAAATCTAAGGGTATTTTCGTCCTTTAAAATTTCCCAACATCATCTCTCAAAAGGCGCTGCAATGGGTTTCTTTTAGGGTATATTCTTTCTTCTTCTTCTTCTTTTTTTTCTCTCTAAAATTAATATATAACTGATCACCTATACATATACAAAGATACAGACCGGTTTTTACATTTAGATAGAAAGAGTGGGGAGCAGTTTGCTAAATTTGCTAGATTTTTTTTATTTATTCTTAATTTACATTCTTGGTCATGCATTGATTCGTCGTCTCAAGTGGTTGAATTTCCTCCTGAAATCCAAGGTGATTTTTTTTTTTTTTTAATTCAGTTATGGGTTCTTTCTTATGTATCTTTTTTTTTTTGGTAGGATTTCTTTGTGTTTACGTGCTTTTTAAACTACCATTTTAGTTGGGGGTAGGTTTCGTGTTGTTGTCTGTTTCAACGATTTCTAGGAATCTAATTTAAAGGGTATTCTTGATTGCAATTCACACTCGAATTTATTACTGTTTGTGATTATTCTTTTCGTTTTTAACACGGGTATGAACGTCGGTTATGAACATTTGATATTCAGAGACTCGATCTTCTTGTGTAATTTCATCAATTTGGATGTCGAGAATGCAAAATTGTGCTTTACAAATTTTTCATTCACTTCTATGATGTCTTAATCCGAGTGAACTGGAGATCATCCAATTGAACTGGAGATTGTAAAGCGCATTCTTTTTTGATTTATAATTTTTAAAGTGAATTGGAAATCGGTTCAATTTGGTAGATTCTACATTTTGAATCTTAATGTAGTTTGAGAGTGCCTCCTTGCTTCTGCCAACTTGTTGATCTTAGTCGCATCAATTAATTTTTTGATTTGTATTTTGAAGCTGTACTATATACGTTGTAAGGATTTAGAAATGGAAAAATATTATATCTGTGTGTGGACTTCCATTATCAGTCATGTTTCGGGAGAATTTGTAATAAAACGATGATATTGCTTCTTTTGTGAATGCATTTTGGCACTTCGAGTGTTTTTGATTAAAAATATAACTTCATGTACTAACAGAAGTCTCAATAATGCAGACATTTCTGTTCGCTTGTTCTTCAATGTCTTTCTGAGATCATGGTGCAAACGTGAATAATGGCTGCTTGTTATGTTATTTATTTGAGGTGAAAATGGATGATGAAGGTGCCATCTGGATTGGCTAGTCCTCTGCTTTATAACTCTTGTAGATTGTCTCCATATCCACATTGATTTCTCAGCATCACCTGAAAATTGGTTCTTTTCAAGCTATTTCTGATAACATATTTATAGTTAGGACTAAGGAATAGTAGGTGGAGATATTAATTACGAGTTCAGAAACTAAACATTCGCTTACATAGTTGGATGGAGGAGTTAATTTTGCCTCCATGTCAGAAGCAGAACATTCACACTCCTAGAAGATGTGTACCAAGTGGTAAAGATATATGGGTCGCTGTGCGAGAGGGATCCGTGTCTGATGTAGACTCAACATTGGCATTGCTGAAGAAAAACGGGGGAAACGTCAATGCAAGGAATTCATTTGGTCTCACACTTCTTCATATTGCAACCTGGAGAAATCATGTACCTATTGTTAGAAGGCTGCTTGCGGCTGGTGCAGACCCAAATGCGAGGGTATGCTAAACCCTCTGATCCATTTACTTTTCCACGCTTTCCTTTTTTAAGTTTCCTTAATACCTAGTTGTTTTTTTATGCTGTCAGTTATCAAATTGTGGGTTTTATTCTGTCTTTCAGATGGTGCTGTTTTTATTTTTTTATCTTATATGATAGGCACGAAATTCAATGGTTTTGTGGTTAATTTTGCAGAAACATGCAAAAATATTGGAAAGAGCAGAAAGAAATATAACCTTACTAGGTTTCTAAGTGCACAAATAATAGAGTCCCACTTGATTGTTCAACTTGAACATGTTTTTGACGTTTATCATGTTATCATGTAATGTGTGCCCGTATTCCTAGTAGTTTTTTGATTGTGTGTTTTCCTTGCTTTTCCTGAATGATTTGTTAACAACTGTTGTCTTTGAAGAATTTCTAGGAGAAATCATTTCAAATAGCACAATATGTTTCTGTTTAAAGATGCTTGTTTTGGTGGGAGATGACAAGGGCTTTAACCATCTTTGATGCTTGGAAATCTTGTTCAGGTTTATTAATATAGAGCATGTTTCATTCTTTCCGTTGATTTTCATTTTCAGGATGGTGAATCAGGATGGAGCAGCCTTCACAGAGCTCTTCATTTTGGTCATCTTGCAGTTGCTTGCGTCCTTCTTCAGTCTGGTGCTTCTATCACACTGGAAGACTTGAAATCCAGAACACCGATTGATCTCCTCTCTGGGCCCGTGATGCAGGCTGTTGGGAAGGCTAACAGTTCAGGTAGTTGTGTTTAGCTGCTGTAGATAACTGTGAAGTAGTTGAGAGCAGCTTTTAAAACCATATTCTGTTTGTTCAGTCGCTACAGAGGTTTTCAGCTGGGGGAGTGGTGTCAATTATCAACTTGGAACTGGAAATGCTCACATTCAGAAATTACCATGCAAAGTTGATTCACTTCATGGATCATTCATTAAATTAGTTTCTGCTTCAAAGTTCCACAGTGTGGCTGTTAGTGCACGTGGAGAAGTCTACACCTGGGGATTTGGAAGGGGTGGCCGTCTTGGGCATCCCGACTTTGATATACACAGGTAAATGACTCACTTTAGCCACTTTCAGCTAGTTACAGGGAAAAATGATACTTTAGCCTTGTTTACTGAAGAAAATCTAGAAATTTAAGGAGAACTTGTAACCAACAATGCCTTTGGCTTAATGATTCTGAGAGTCACTTTAGACATTTTCAGTCAGTTACTGGAAAAAAGATACTTTAGCTTTATTTACTGAAGAAGATCTTGAAATTTAAGGAGAACTTGTAACAAACAATGATTTTGGCTTAATAATTCTGATTGCATTTCTTTTCCTTTTTATAAGATTTGGCTCTCACCATCATGCTATAATTGAACTCATTCACTGAAGTGTATTGGTGTCAATGGACTTCTATAAAAGGTTATATTTCGGGTTTCATTTTGTCTGCTCCACACCCTTTGGCTCTCTTCTGTGGGTTTTTAGAAGGGAATGTTAAAAGGAAAAATATGCCTATCTCCGAAGTTTGTCTCATTAGATTAAGTTTATTCGGGAGAATTGGTGTCCAAAAAAAAAAAAAAAAAGGATTCCTCTTACCTGACTCTGTTGTGTTGAAGTAGAAGATTGATCTAGTTTTTTAAAATCTTAGAGTGGGTTACACAAGTCAGTTTCACCAGTTATAGACATGTCCATCAGTTAAAAGCTGTGATGCTCTGACCATTCATTTTGGTCGGCATACCCGTGTCGACATGACACGACACGGGTACGGGTATGAAATACGGGTTGGACGCGGCAGATTTCAACCGGACACGGCCAGGGGCGGAGGAGGAGGAGAAGAAGAAGAAGAAGAAGAAGAAGAACAGCCAGGGGTGGAGAAGGAGGAGGAGGAGGAGGAGGAAGCAGAATCGCCAGAGCCAGAAGAAGAAGAAGCAGAACCGCCAGAATTGAATCTCCATTTGCAGAAGCGTAGGGGAGGGAGGATGAAGGGTGTTGGACTTGAGCCCTTATTGTTTCAAGTTTTGGGCCATTTCGGCTTTAAAATATTACTCTTTTTTTTTTTTTCTTTTGTTTAAAAAAAATTTATCCATTGTGGTTGAAGTATATTTACAGTCTTAGGATTTATTAATCTTTTTTTTCGAATTTTACAGCCTTATTGGTTGAGCAAATTATACGATATTTATTATTTCTTAATTATGCTTTTAGTTCTTTTGATTTAGATAAAATCATTTTAGTTTAAAAAAGTATTATGATTAATGTTGTTACAAAATTTTAAAAAAAATCTAAAATATAATTTTTCTTTGGCCAAAATAATTGAAAGATAATTATAAAATCAACATACATAATT
>CAIGRB010106271.1:28485-50231 GCA_903798255.1 Fraxinus quadrangulata
AATTTATTAGTATTTTTTGAAATTAATATTTTATCAAAACATGACAAAATAGAAATAATCAAATAATATTTTTGATTAATTTTACATTTGAAGTTTTTTGGAAAAAAATTTTTTAATTGAAGTTTTTAAAGACGTACCCCTGTCCGAAATTTGAACTTTTTTTAGCCATGTCCCCGTATCCTCCATTTTAAAAAATAAAAGATTCGATACTTAAATACGTACCCGATACGTGTACGCGAGTCCGAGCAACTTAGGTTAAAAGTAAAAATATATACTTCAGAAAAATGGAGAGTGCTTTAATTCTTTTTCTTTGTATTTTCTGGTGTAATTTCTTTTAATGATTTCTATTTTTGCAGTGGTCAAGCTGCAGTCATAACTCCACGTCAAGTGACTTCAGGTTTAGGTGTACGCCGGGTAAAGGCAGTTGCTGCAGCTAAACATCACACTGTTGTTGCAACAGAGGGTGGGGAGGTTTTTACATGGGGTTCTAATAGAGGTAAAATTGCATTGGTTTTATTTTCTTGTTCATGTTAGCCTCTGCAGTTCATCTTCTAAAAGTATTCACATTCTTGTTCATTAATCAGGCTGAATGAGAAAAGGAGTAGTCCTACAAGTAGCTGCATTTTAGTTGCTCTTTCCTTTTAGTTATGTAGTGCAACATGGAATTGGTGTAACGACACAACCTTTCTTGCTGCAGTTAATATTGTATCCTGTCTTTATGGTTTTAACTGTGTTGTCTCTTTTCTAAATAATATGCTGTAGAGGGCCAACTTGGCTATACTTCTGTTGACACCCAGCCCACACCGCGGAGAGTGAGTTCCTTGAAGTCAAGAATAGTTTCTGTTGCTGCAGCAAACAAACACACTGCTGTAGTTTCAGAGGCAGGTGAGGTTTATACATGGGGTTGCAATAAAGAGGGCCAGCTTGGTTATGGCACCTCTAACTCAGCATCAAACTACATCCCTAGATTGGTTGAATATCTGAAGGGAAAAGTTCTAACTGGAGTTGCTGCAGCTAAGTATCACACTATTGTACTAGGATCTGATGGAGAGGTATATCAAAAATGATAAACTACATCTGTTGTTATATGTAATAAGATGACAAATATTCTTAGCATATGGTTGTTGTTGTTGATCTCTGTCATCTGGCAGGTGTTCACTTGGGGCCACCGGCTTGTTACTCCGAGACGCGTGGTCATTGTGAGAAATATTAAAAAAGTTGGGAATAATACATTGAAGTTCCATCGTAAGGAACGCCTAAATGTAGTTGCTGTAGCTGCTGGGATGACACACAGCATGGCTCTTACAGATGATGGTGCATTGTTCTTCTGGGTGTCCTCAGATCCTGATCTTCGATGTCGGCAGGTTTAGTTTATTTTACTTTATGAAGTGTGGCTTTCCTTTATTGGAATTTCCGTACTGAACATGGTAGTATTTTGTGTTTATATAGTTATATTCACTGTGTGGGGGGAACATTGTTAGCATATCTGCTGGGAAATACTGGTCTGGTGCTGTTACTGTTACTGGTGATGTTTTCATGTGGGATGGAAAGAAAGGAAAAGATGCACCACCTGCTCTGACTCGGTTGCACGGAGTGAAGAAAGCAACTTCGGTTTCAGTTGGAGAGACACATCTATTGATAGTTACTTCTCTCTATCATCCTGGCTTTCTTCCTAGTGTAGTTAGCAGTGCTCAAAAGCTAAAAGTTCGGGATGAATTAGATGAACTGCATGAAGGTTTTGCATTCAGTGATTTGGAATCTGAGGAAGTCTCCTCTGCTGTAGAAAAGGTCGAAATTACGAATTGTGCAGTGCCAAGTTCAAGAAAAAACTTTTCTGTGAACAGGACAGCTCCAAGTTTGAAAAGCTTCTGTGAGAAAATGGCAGCAGAGCATTTGGTAGAGCCACGGAATTCTATACAACTGCTAGAAATTGCAGATTCACTTGGAGCAGATGATCTCAGAAAACATTGTGAGGTATACTTCAAACCCAACTAATATTGTTAACTGCATCACCTTATAGTGCTAAAATATGGAGAAAATCTCTGGACTCGATTCATCATTCCGGTTTTTGGATTCTTGTTGAACATGATAAAAAATCTAGCTCCACTGATTCTTTTAATTTTGTTCTTCAATTCAAGATCGGAGAAATTGCAGGGAAGTCGTAGTAAGTTGGTTCCAACGTTTATTTCTTGGTAGATTGGTTCCCTACCTTTCAAGTTTGTAGCTTCTTGGTTCCCAACGGACGATTTTTGATCCACTTGATTGTTAAAAAGATGATATTGTTGAAAAGACTTGTAATATTATTTTCAATGACGTACCTTTCAAAAAAAATATATATATGATTTTCAATGATACGAAAAGAAAAAAGATAATAAGAAAATGTAAGAAAAATGAAAATATAAAAAAGAAACAAACTCTCCCTAGCTAACGTTTGCTGTCTCACCCTCAAGTTGCTCATCGTAGACCATGCAGATGCAATAATTTTGTCTTTCTTTTCTTTTTTTCCTTTTTATTTATTTATTTTTCGAAATCAAGGGTTGATCTATTTTACCCCTCAAAAAGTTCAAATTCGTTGGACAAGTGAGAGTGCTTTGATGATGGCCACATGGATTGAAACCGTCCATTGAGGACCAAGATGTACAAACTTGAAAAGGTTTGAGACTCATACCAAGAAAATAAATATTGAGATACCATTTGACAAATTTAATAGGCCATGGACCTCCACTGCAATTTACCCCACTCAAAATGCTCTTACTTTCTATCTAGAGGAATGTGCATTCAGAGGAGTCACTTTCAAGTAATTTCAATTTTACTCATTTTATGTATGATAGTATTTCATTTTTTTATTGTTATTTATAATAGGAGTTCAAATGTTAAATTCGAGAAAATGGCATTACTATATATTATATAATGTAGCTATGGAATAATATATTTCATTTAATTTTGTTAAAATATTTTAGTAAGTTGGGATGTTATTGAATGTAATAATCAATACAGAAAAATCAATTTAACAATTTTTTATGTAAAGAAGCTCATTATTAAAAAACCAATAGAATACTATCTTTCATGCAAGTTTTTTTAAACTATATTTAGAATTGGAACATTTTAAATTCACATATTAATATCTTAACGGAAGTTGAAGACTTGCTAATATATCTTTTTATTGTTGAAGTTAAAAAATGCCTACATAACTAATGTTAAAGTTATTGAACAGACCGATGAAAACTAATTATCAGCAACATTTCGATTAAATTGTCTTATTAGATATTAGAACATATTTTAATAACAAACTGTAATTATAAGAAATAGTTATTATGCAAACAATATCTCCAAATTGCCAATACTTGAATCATAATTTTTGCCTTTAAACTTATTTATCATTTTAGTTTTTTGAAATCTTTATATTTATTATATATTTACTATTTCAAAAATTTGAATTTAGTAACAATATTTTAATATTTTGTGATATTAGGTTAGGATGTGGGTTGTAATATTTTAACCTTTTCTTCGGTCTTTAACTTCCTTTGTCTGTAGGAAACTCAGTAGCTACTTAAGGTAAAATTTTACAGTTTTAAATATTAATCATTTTATTGGTCATCAAAACAAGTTAATGACTTCTCTCTTATTGTCTAAATAAGCAAATCTTTACAAATAAGTAAGGAAAAAAATGAAAGTTACGTAAACATGTCCAAAATAAGAAGTTACTTATAAATTTGACTTATAACCTCTGATAAATGCTCTAATTAGATTGTAGCAAGCTGGTAGCTATTAAAATATGATACATGTATACTGTGTTATATGTGGCAAAGTTGACAATTTATACACACACAAGTCACACCCCCTCTGCGCGATGTTCTCATTGCACACGTGCATATGTATACTTCAAAGTATGTGGCAAGATTGACAATTTATAAAGACAGTTACACCCCTTCTGCATGATGTTTTCATTGCACACCTGCACATTGCCATCCGTTGTGCTAAAATAGAAGGCCATGACTATGGTGAGTTGAAGAGCCTGAGGGATTAGTAGCATGCCCATTGTCTCAGGGCACAAGCCATTTTCAGAAACTTGTTGTATCACTTGAGTCCACACAAATTTCTTGGGCCTTCGCCGTTGCATGTTTATTTTGAGATGTGCCATAATTAAAGAAGGACCCTGTTGCTAAAGGAAATAACATTTCCTTTTAGTGATAATCATTATCAGTCCTCTGGATCTATATCAAGTGCAATTTCACTTTTAGAAGCTAATAAAGTAATAATCACGATTCCTTTATACTGAAACATGTTGGAAAATTACTGCAGGATATTGCCATCCGGAACCTTGATTATATTCTTATGGTCTCAGCACAAGCTTTTGCCGGCACTTCATTGGATATTTTGGTGTGTCTTGAGAAACTGTTAGATATGAAGTCATCAGAACCATGGAGTTACCGTCGGCTTCCAACCCCTACTGCTACTTTTCCTGTCATTATCAATAGTGAAGATGAGGATAGTGAGAAAGATTTACTTAGGACACGTGACCGCAGTACAAATAAACCAACCTTAAAAAATGAGGGAGTTCAGAAATCAGAGAGCTTTCTACAACCCTATGATGTTGCAAAGGAGGGCATTTCCAAACAAGTGCGAGCTTTGAGGAAAAAGTTGCAACAGGTTGAGTTGCTTGAAGAGAAGTTGTCCAGAGGACACCCCCTAGATGACCAGCAGATTGCGAAACTTCAGATGAGGCCAGCATTGCAGAGCTCACTTTTTGAGCTTGGCGTGCCTACTGAAACAGTACAGACGAAGGCATCTTTGTCCGCGGATGAAAAAGATAGTAAAAAGGGGGTTTCTAGAAAGCAAAGGAGAAAGAGCAAACAGAAGGCAGCACAAACTGATGAGGTGTCTAGCAGTTATGAAATAAATGCTGAATCAGACCCCATAAAGGCTTTCCTCGATATTGAAATTTCACAAGTCACAAACAAGGTAAGGATTTCATATATCATCTTTTGATGAGCAAAAGTCAACATTCATCTACTATCTGGTGTCAAAAGGTGCATGTGCATTTATTTGAATTTGCTTGAGCTGAATATTTGTTGTGTGAGATTTATAACTTGAATAAAGCAAAACAAGTGAGCTGCTATGGCTGTTTATTGGGCTTATTGCATGTTGGTATACATGAGATTTTTGGGGAAGTTGTCGAAGTGGTTGGCATTATAATACTACATTTATCAAATAAGCCGGAGGACTTCTAACACTCTTTGTAGCATTGTTACTTGTTCAGAAAACCGTAAGAGGGACGAATTAATAGTCCCTACTAACAATAATATGTTGCTCCAGTTAGTTTCTCATAGCTAATTTCCTTTTTTCAGCTCTAACGCATCATTTTATATCTGTTGGAAGTGTGTTATAACATGATGTAGATTATTCTAAACCTTTTTCCCTGAAAGGTTATGTAATAAAAAAAAATTTGCCAAGTATTGAGATTTAATGCTACAGTTAATTCAATATGATTAAATGTGCCTGAATAGTGCACGTCTCTATTCGTCATCTAGGAGAAAGATGCTCATATGGAGAGTGCTGAGGCCAGCAAAGAAGCCAAAGTTTCTCAAATTTGCAATAAGAATGCAATTGCAGACCTTCCGAAAAGTAAGACTGTGCCTCCTGCTGCTTCTAAGAAAAAGAATAAAAAAGGTGGGCTCTCAATGTTCTTGAGTGGTGCCCTCGATGATGTGCCAAAAAGTGTTGCCCCTCCTCCAGTGATACCCAAAATTGAGGGTCCTGCTTGGGGTGGTGCTAAAATTTCAAAAGGATCTACTTCACTTCGTGATATACAAGATGAGCAGAGTAAAACCAAGGCAATTAATCCTACACCAATTAAATATCAAGTCGAGGAGCTTGCTGATGGCTGTAATGTTGGAAAGCTCCAACTAAGTTCATTTTTGTCTTCCACCCCGATTCCCATGGTCCCAGGAAGGACGACTCCAGCATCTGAGGAAGAAAGAAATACCCCTCCTTGGGCTGCATCAGGAACTCCACCTTCTCTTTCCCGTCCCTCTCTCAGGGACATCCAGTTGCAACAGGTGATTCTCTTCCTGTGTATACATGGAAACCTAAGAGGCTGCTTGTGGTTTTTACTTTTCCCCTCTATAGAAGTATCAGATGTGAATGTAAGGAGTTACTTCCATTTTCTGAGGTCTCTGTGACATATTAATAATGCAGACATCTATGTATTTATAAAATGGGAAAGAATTCTAAATTCTAATCTTCTCTAAGACCTTTGCCAACTAGTTTTAATTTTTCATTTTCCCATTGACTTTTGACAGTGGCTAATGCTTTTGTATCTGAGACTTGTGTTAGTTCCTCTTTGCCTGCATTGATCGTACAGCTGTTAATTCGTCGAAATATATGTTTTCTTGTATTTTCGTTTGCTTATTATGTGCATCTTCGTAACAACTTTGCTTCAGGGAAAACAGCTGCAGGGGATTTCTCATAGCCCAAAGACAAGAACCACTGGATTCTCTGTGATGAGTGGTCAAGGTTCACCATCAGAATCTGGGGGTGTGAACCGCTGGTTCAAACCAGAGATTGATGCACCGTCAACAATACGCTCAATTCAGATTGAGGAGAAGGCCATGAAGGACCTTAAACGCTTTTACAGCAGTGTTAGGATTGTAAATAATCAGTCATAGGGAGTTTCAGCATTAGTAAGTTCTTCACTTTCCTGCTTTTTAGGTAGGACTTTGCTGTCAATTGACTGTACAGATAATCTCGCCATGCATCGCGTGTTTGTTTTCAAGGTAGTTTTCTGATCGCTGATCAGCTTTCACATGTATTTCACTCTTAACGTTGTTCAACATAATTATCTTTGCATCACCAATGCTAAGAAGCATCAAGGATGGCTACATGTTATGCAGTCTTGATTTCTTTTCAATCCTTCTGTAACTTGTAGAGTTGACAAATAAGCCATTTGATTCTTGTGATGTATAATAAAATCGAAGTACTTTTATATGAAATTTTTACAGTGGTTAATATATCTGAAAGCAATATTTTTCCATTTCTCAATTGGATACATGAGATTTAGTGCTTTTACGGGAGGTGGTGGTGCCTCTTGTTATGTTTCTGCAATGGGAATACGATAGTCTACAATCTAGCTTCTTTTGCTATTAATTCTCTGGTTTTTCATAACTTGGTCGATTGTATATTCATCTCACTGTGCTCTGATATTTCATTAATACAAGCTTCGATTTGATTCGAGAAAATAAAAATAAAATACGCTCTTACCACTTAACTATGAGAAAAAGATGAATAGACAAAAGTAAATGAAAATGAGACATCTGACTGCTAAAGCAAAAGGTGTAGTATTGGTAACAATCTACCTTCGTAGTACCATGGCGGCTTTGATCTTCAATGGCTATAACTAGTGTGGCCATTATGAGAGCGTGCCGATTCTGACACAAGTTTTAAAGAACTCCGATACACTAACATCGATCTATGAGAATTGAGAACTAAGCCCCTGTTTGGTTTAGATAAAAATGAGAATTTTAGTGATGAAATGTGATTGAAAAATTGTGGGTCTCATGAAATTTGTTGTTAAAATTAAGCTACTATTTGTCTATCATTATTTCAAATTTTTTTTCTCAAACTTATTTTCAATCACACGAGGCAATATTATTTCAATTTTTTTTCCTCAAACTTATTTTCAACTATACAGTTTCTAAATTTAATTCAATAGCACAAGTTTTTAATGCGCTAGCAACTCACTCGAGAGTTGATAACTAGTTGTAAACGAAGATAAAATTATATGACCTTTGATCATTGCCTTCCACTCTTTAACCAACTCTACATTTTAGAGCTTTAGTATCGACTCGAAGTTAGTTCAAGTTTTGTCCCTCAAATCATTTTTGACTAACATCAACAAACTTGATGCTACATTGCTATTTCCTGCTTGTTATTTATATAACTTTAGCAATTAAATAACAAGCATGCAAGTCCTTGCCCCCTTCTCATCATGCTTAATTCCTTGGTCGCCCCATTATTTTCAGTGCTAATCTCCTTTCAAGCTTTTTCTTATGTAGGGTTTTGTTTGCACCTTTCTTTTGTAGGGTTTTGATTGCTCAATCACAATTCACAACACGCAAACTCACACACACACAAACAGAGATAAGAGAGAAGAAAGAGGGGCGTTTGGAGTGAAGGCTGATCCAAGATCAATACCAAGTTCCATTAATTTGCATGTTCTTGATTTATGATATAATGGTCTCGGACCAGGCTTCATTCCTCACGCTCCACTTCCCATTAATGGATGAACAAGAAACTAACTTCTTCAGCTAAATTGATCCTTTGATCAAATTGTTCTTCGTCTCGTCATCAGATCAATAAAAACCCACAGGTAAACTTTGATCTTCATTCTTCAGGTTATACATTAATTATTTAATGAAGATGACAACTAGGTCAACCAACCAACTAAGCAGCTGCTGAATTACCTTTCTTCCATTAATCTTAATCTAATTAATTTGATCATCTGTATTAATTGTTTTAAGTATTGATAAGATTAATGCTTATTCATTTTGTTTACTTGAGAAAAATAAAATCTAATAGTATTTTTCTTAATTTTTTTGTGATCAGCTAAACTATTTTCTTTTCTTCTTCTATTTTATCCCAGTCTTTGGCATCAGTACTTTCTGATGCTATTACTTAATATTTCGTTGTTAAATTTTCAAATGAATTTGAATGAAACTTTCCTTCTGAGTTCTTATAAAAAAATGGACGAAGGAAAATGAAAATGATTCCAATTTTGCATCTTAAATGAAATGAGCGAACTATAATTGGCAGTATTTTTGAATACAAAGGGGTTCGCTTTAACCTTAAGAGTAGGTAACATGATCACTTTGTTTGTTATACTTCATTTTTCAATCTTCAATCAATATAAACTGAGTTTCAGCCCTTTTTTCCAGCAACATATCTCTAAATGATGCTGATAAAAACAAATCAAAACAACTGAAAAACTGGTTCTTGGCACAGCCAAGTACCTTTTAGGTTTCAATTATTATTTATCAATTTACCTGAAACCTAGATAAATCAGACCAAATGCCCAGAACATGCAATTTCTTCTATGGTATTATTCCCTACTTTCTCTTTAATTTGAAGTTGGACATAAAAAACGAATCCAAATGATTCAATATCTCTTTGTCTTGGTCTTTCCCCACATAAAAGTCTTGTGATATGACATGCACAAGTCCTTTAGGAACAGTTGAGTTCCAGAAATTTAGATAAACAAATAATAAGTTAATTGTTTTGTCTCCCACAATTAACATATGTAGCAGAGCAATTTCTGATATGATGAATGAAGGATTATACATCAATATTCAAACAAACTAGTCGTAGGGCATGATAGATTCTAGTAAAGAGCATATTCTCTGCATGTACGGATTGATAATTGAGTGGCTTAAAAGCTCCTACAAG
This sequence comes from Fraxinus quadrangulata, assembly GCA_903798255.1. Classification (NCBI taxonomy): domain Eukaryota; kingdom Viridiplantae; phylum Streptophyta; class Magnoliopsida; order Lamiales; family Oleaceae; genus Fraxinus; species Fraxinus quadrangulata. The sequence continues at coordinate 37,927 of CAIGRB010106271.1, forward strand.
TCATTGCATTGCCTTTCATTTGCACGAGATTCGTATCCCTTTTTGGTTTTGACACTAAAAAACCCAGGGGCATAGGGTACCTCCTGGTCAAAGCAAGCAGAAAACAAATCAAAACAAGTAGCCAACCTATATCTGGTCTCTCAATGACTTCCTTCATATAAGCTGATAAGCAGATACTGAGGCCATTGTAATCCCTCGCATGAGTTTTTCAATCAAAGATAGCAGCTGAAAAGAGCACATCTACAAGGGAGATCTAAAGTACTAACCTAGTTGATTGGTGTGGTTTTTTTCCTTGAAATTGTTTCCATTTTGTGCTGCGTTTAGTACTTCAAGGAACTGTACAACATGGTGAACCAAAAATATTACTGGTGTCAATCAATATCATTGCCATATTTACTAGGAAAATAAAGTAATTGGAAAACCTCGAGTTAGGAGTAACAAGATCTACGGATCTCAATCCGAACTAACCTGTAGGAAGTTCGAAATGATATATATTTTCAAGTTGTTTATTCTACTCGGAAATAGAAGAAGTTTCTATCTTCTCATGTTCTTGAAGAGTTTCTAAGATGTTGGAATGTCTTTATTGAACATTTTCATGGATTTGTCACTTAGAATATATGTATCAGTAGTAGTTATATCTATACACCAATTAATGTATTATAGTGTAGTTTATAAATACATTCTACATATTAGCAGTATAATACATGTGCACAGATTATGTATCATGCACCTATTCTCACTATAAATAGGAGTTTTTGATTCAATTGTAAACCAAACGTTGAAGAGTTTGAACATCATCTGTTTGGTTTAGCTAAAAATCAGATTTTTAGTATCTTAAAGTTGATGATATGCGTCGTTAAAAAGTAGATAAAAATTGTGGATCTTATGAAATGTATGGTTAAAAATGAGTTCGAGGAAAAGTAAAGGCCAAAAAGGGTGCGTCTATTTTATTCAAGAGGTGTTCTCATAGAAAACTCCATACATATGTCATTCTTGATTTTCATTGAGAGTGGTAAGTTTCTAGTCTTGTATACCTTGTTAGAATCTTTTGGCGGTGATAATTGTATTCTTCTGGTGTTCCTGCCTTGTTCTTTCACTTTCAATGTTGATGAAATAAATATTCTTGATTGAAGAATTGAGGAGACAAATGCAGCAACTCCAACAACATTTGGAGCAATTTGCACCATTTCAACATTATTCCTTACAACAATTCAGAGGTCGAAGGCATTAACGTGAAAGATAAAGTTAATCCTTTCCATCATCATGTTCCAAATCATGTTCATTATCTCATAACTTCTATGACATTATAGTTACTCCCAACAACACATTCAACACTTCATATATTTTTCGGCCGAAGCAATCTCTTTCAAGAAAGTTTACATCTATGACAAGTTTAAAGGAGCTTCAACAAATAGTCGACGAAATCTTTGTTAAAAGAGAAAAAAATTGGGGGTCCATTTTTATTTATGTATTTCGATGATAAATGATATTAGACTGTCTCCTAAAAAAAAAATTTATACAATTTTGTTTCACCTTCAAAAGGATAGTTTCCGCCAAGAAGTATGCTAGTATGTGAAACTTTATCATTGGCAACAATATGGATTCAATCTCAACTGGGGATACTTGATAGTGGAGTGTTACTACCAACTTTGAAGAGAAAAGTCAATTTTTTTTTATCAATAGTGTAATGACAGGAAATAAATAATTTTATCGAATTTTTTGAGGAGAGGAGAGAAATTCAAAAGTAGTCAGATCTCTCATCTTCGAAAGAATTGACTCCGGAATCTCCAAAGGCATATATATAAAAAAGGGCTTATTCTAGGCAGGCTTCCAGGGGAAAATCTCTTGACCCAGACTCTTTCACTCCAGGCCTTGCTTAGTTTACCTGTCCTATCGTATCGAATAAGGTTTCCCAGCCTAGCCTATCTTGGTGTCTGCTACCGAACCGAAAGAGAGAATCGGTCTAAGGGCAGCTCAAAACCAGCCCAACCTCTTCATGGTCACATCCCCTTTTCCGACGCTTTTCATGTTGTTGCATGTGCCTTACGGTATCCAGATCCAGTCCTCTCTGCTTCCTTTACTTCTAAAAAGGCTAAACTAAAGGAAAAGCAGATGGTGAAAGACCTGCAAGACTGGCGGGCAGAGGGAAAGAGTAATACAATAAAGGATTGTCCCTTACTGCCAACAATGGAAGGCTTACACGACCGGGAATGGGGCTAGACCTCACATTGACTCCATCTTTTTACCGCTCCGTGGGTACTCTAATCATTCTAAAACCCTTTTCTTTTTTGTGGATTGAAATTCCACTACAAAAGTCTCTTTCTTGGCCTAGTGGNATAGTTTACTCATGGAACAATGTTTTTGATGACTATTGGGTGATTTATTATTATTATTATTATTATTATTATTATTATTATTATTAATTTTTGGTTATGCTGTGAAGTGAAATTGTATTTTGTGTCAATGAGAGAGGTTGGCGAATTATTATGATGTACATGATAGCCCAAGAATAGTTAATCAAGAAGATGATGAATTTGTTATTAAAACTTTTTCGAATAATTAATATAAATTCAAGCAAGTTAAGTTTAAAAAGATAAAATAAAATAAGAAGCACAAATGTAAATGCGATAAGTAAAATGAAGATACGATAGAAACTATATAATTGTAAATGTTCGATCCAAATTAATGATCTATATCCTCTGTTACCAAACTCTCCAACACGAGTAAGGTCTTTTCACTATGTTGAGTTTTACGAGACTTCAACACGACCCACAAATTTAAAAGAAAGTTAATTTTACAATTTGAAAATTTTCTCTTAATAAATGACACGACCAAATTAAGCACAAAGAGAGAAAAATGTTAAAACTCAAATTTAAATAAAAGTTAATTTTACAATTTGAAACTTTTCTCTTAATAAATGACACGATCAAATTAAGCACAAAGAGAGAAAAAATGTTAAAACTTTAATTTATAGCAATGAATGAAACTCGAGTATTAGGTGAGAAAAATTTTGATGAGTAGAATAATTTTCAAAAGTTAATTCAATCAAAAGTTTTTCAAAATAAATGATTTGATAAAGATAGATCAATATAGCTTTGATCAAGAATATCTCATATAAATGCTCATACAAGTATAAATGCTCATACAAGTGTTGTATTGAATGTAAAGTGAATTGATATTTATAGCAGTCAAAATGTCAACATTTCTAACCAACCGGAAAACCCATCTGGACGTTCCCTTACTGAACTAGACAACCAAACTAGCCGTTGTGCGTCAAAATTCAGAAAGGTTAAAAAATTGACCGTTGGATGAACCAGACGTTCGAATGGACAAATTTTCCCAAATTTTTCTTTCTTGATTTATTTTTTAAAATGTAGGTTAAGAATTTTCCCCTTTTTTTATTAGACAAATAAGATGATTTGCAGTTTAAGATCGAACAATTGATATCGCGTTGATAAAGGAATATACATTATAAGTTCATCATGTATTTCATATTCTCCATATCTTTTATAAATCGATAACTATACATTCAAAACATATAAATGATTTTCTCTATTTCCTCCTTTTCATATACTCTAAACATATTATGTTTTCAAATCAAAACATGCATAATCATCTCACTTAATTTCCCTATTTTAGGATAAGCAAAAATCACAAGACAAAACATAGATGGAGAAATAACCATAGGCATAAGTAGTAGCATTCAAAGAAATATGATATCCAAAACATAAAAATAAGCTAGACGAAGCACGAGTGTATTCAAGAGATAAAAACTTAAAGAAATAACCAAAATATAGAAATATGACTACAAAAGCTATGACTATAGCTCCGAAGAAGGTGGTGGAGGAAAGTGGACATAGAAGTGAGCATAGAAGGTATTCTGCTGAGCCTATATCGTCCCTTATTGCACTTGAATGGCATCTTGTTGGGCTTGTATGGCAGCCTGCTGAATCTGCAACTGTCGAAGCATTTCACTAAGGCCATCAACTGACGATGTAAGGGAATCAATGCGACCGTTTAGAAGATTATAGTGATCATTTGTAAAAGTGAACCCTCCGCCCGAAGAATGAGGAACACTAGAAGCTGGAATATCAGGGGGGTGTCGGAACTTACGGTATATCAGCATCCTCATCCTCATCACCATCAAACAGTAGAGTCGATGGACCCGAGGTGTGGTCAACCCCTTTGTGTGTGCTACCCACTGACCATGTTTTTTTACTATTTTTATCCGCTTAAGGGTTTGTATATTGATTGTACCGGTAGGGCAAAGTTTAACAAAAGTCTCATCATTTAGCGGAATGTCAAAATGCTTAAAAAATTTTGTGAGAAGCATTTCGTAAGGTAAAACTTTAACATGACGCGTAGAATGAACAAACTTCATACGACCTAATGCAATAGTCAGAAAATCTAATTTTCGCCTGGTAAGAAAGGAATCGAGAATGAAAAAATAAAAGTAGTTTATTTCATCTTGATGACCCTTCCGAGGAAGAATGATATGTACAATGATATTTTGTAAAACTTTACATGGAAGAGTTCATTGGTTTGTACTAAGTTTTGTGATATTTTCAATATTCTTCTCGGTGACCCGAGGACATGCCTCAGAAAGATTATATCCTTCTGTAGTGGGATGAATTTTATGATGAAAAATTTGAATATCACACATCTTAAGATCGAGAATATCACGAATGAGAGATTTGTTGATGGTAATACGAACATTTTTAAGTAAACAAGAAATCTTATCCGAACGAGGAGTAATGACCATGTTTTTATAGAATGCTTTCATAAGACGTGGATAGACATGTTCTTCTAGTGTAACGATAGATACCAACCCATGTTTTCAAAATGCCCCTCTATATGAAATGCGACTGTTTAAATAGTAAAGTCAGCGAAATCAACATTTTTACCTATTAAAATTGGGAATTTCTCAAACGAGTTGGCCGACACCTCGGGTTTTATGTCGAATTCTTCATCGGATGGAGGTGGTGGAGATCATCTCACAGTGCTCTTGAGTCTTTTACCCGCTCTTTTGGCCCCAACATTGTAAAAAACGTTGGTGAATGAAGGAGATGCTAAGGTTTCAGATTTTTTTAATGTGAATTTTAAGTTGTTGATGGAAGAAATTTGTAAATTTTTGAGGAATTGAAGTGCGGAGGTAATGGATTTTTGACTTTGAGGGATAATTGATTATTTGAGTGGAAATAATGAAGATTGTAGGAAGGATTTTGAAGAGAGAGTTGAGAAAAAAATGGGGAAGAAACTGCCTGGTTCGCAATTTAAAAATCTGAAATCGCGTTCATTCGGACGTCTTGATTGGCATAGCTGATTTTTCTGTCAAACCGGACAAGGTGTCCGGACAATCCGTTGGACTCGTCCAGTTCCCCCTCTTTTTTTAACATACTGAAACAATTATACAATAATCACTGCCAAATAAAACATGTATGAACACATAGGATGAATTTAACTTAGTTAAATACTTCGAATTCATCAATATTCTTTAAAGAATTCATCAATAATCTTTAAATCTCTTCAACTATGTGAGAATCAATCAAGTGCAAGAGATTTAGTGAAGATATCAGCTAATTGATTTTTTGTGTTAACAACTTCTAACACGATATTTCCCTTTTGTACGTGATCTCTTAGGAAATGATGTATAATTTCAATGTGCTTCGTTCGAGAGTGGAAGATTGGATTTTTTGACAAATTTTTGGCATTAGTATTATCACACATGATAGGTATATGATCAAATGACATGTGATAATCACTAAGTGTTTACTTCATTCATAACAATTGGGCACAACAACTTGCGATCGAGATATATTCGGTTTTTGACGGTTGATAACGTAATGAAATTTTGTTTCTTACTATACGATGACACAAGTGCAAACCTAGAAAATGATAAGTTTCGCTAGTGCTTTTGTGATAGATTGTACAACCTGTTGGCCCAATCGGTTTCCGAATTGCTAAGAAGATCAATATGAGTGCCTTTTGGATACGAAAGCTCTAAGGTTCTAGTTCCACTAAGATATCTAAAAATCTGTTTTACAGCACTAAGGTGAGATTTTTTAGAATTTGATTGAAATCTAGCATATAAACACACACTAAATATAATGTCGGGTCTACTTGTAGTTAAGTACAATAAGAATCCAATCATACCTCGATACTTTGTGACATCAACAAAAGTACCTTGATCATCTTTATCCAATTTTACGGATGAACTCATGGGAGTGTTCATAGGCTTCAAATCATCCATTTCGAACCTCTTGAAAATATTCAATATATACTTATTTTGATTGATGAATATATCATTTCTAGTTTGCTTAATTTGGAGACCAAGGAAGAATTTGACTTTTTCCATCATATCCATTTCAAATTCCATGCTCGTTCATTTTGAAAATTCTTCACAATGATGGATATTAGTTGTACTAAATATAATATTTTCAACATAAATTTGAACAATAATTATATCATTCTTTTAAGTTTTGACAAAAAAAGGGTAGTACCGCTTTAACTATTGAAAAATCATTTGAAAGTAGAAATTTGCTAAATCTTTCATACCAAATTCTAGAAGTTTGTTTTAAACTATAAAGAGCATTTCTAAGTTTAAAAATATAGTTCGGATACTTATGATCTTTAAAGTCGGGTGGTTGCTCAACAAAAGCTTTTTCTTGAATGAAACTATTTAGAAATGCACTTTTGACATCCATTTGATAAAGAGTAAATCCTTTATAACAATAAAATGTAAGAAGCATGTGAATGGATTCTAATATAGCAACCGGTGCAAAGGTTTTCTCAAAATCAATACATTCTTCTTGATTGTAACCTTGAGCTACTATCTAGCCTTGTTACGCACAATAATTTCATTTTTATCTCGTTTGCTTTAAAAATCCATTTTGTACCGATGACGGTTTGATTATTTGGTCTAGCGACTAAATCCCAAACATGATTCCTTTCAAATTTATTTAGTTCTTCTTGCATAGTTAGGATCCAAAACTCAACTTCCTTGAAATGTTTTAGTTCAATTTGTGAGATGAAAAGACAACTATTTAGGTAATTCTTAGTAGAAACTCTAGTAGTAATACATTTGGATGGATCACCTATAATAAGTTCTTTTGGATGAAAAGGGACATAGTTCCATTCTTTTGGTAGAGTGTGACCATTTGATGCTTCGGTAAGTTATATTTCACTTTGTTGAACGTTTGCTTCTCTCTTGTGTTTCCTCTTTTGGATCATCATTGCTTCGGTTTTGAATATCCATTTGTTCGAAAGGAGTTTCCAATCCTACATCATTAGTAATATTTTTCTCACGATCAAGAGGATCAGTTTCATCAAAAGTAACATACATAGATTTTTCAATAACTAGAGTTATTTTGTTGAAAACTTTATAAGCTTTGTTAGTTGATGAGTAATCTAGAAAGATTTCAATATCGAATTTTGAATTAAAATTTTCCAAATTTTCTTTTGTATTTAAAATAAAGCATTCACAACCAAAACTTTGAAATAATCGATATTTGGAATCCTATTTTTTCAAAGCTCGTATGGGGTTTTAGTTTTCTTTCGACTAACTAAAACTCTATTTAAAATATAGCAAACGGTGTTGACGGCTTTGACCCAAAAGTATTTTGGCAAGTTATTTTCATTTACCGTGATCCTAGCCATTTCTTGTAATATGTGATTTTTCCTTTCTACTACACCATTTTGTTGAGGAGTTCTAGGAGCCACGAATTTATATTCATATTCATTTTCATTGCAAAAATTATCAAATTTTCCACTATAATCACTTCCAATAGTTGAAATAGAGTATCATTTTTCATTTTGAACATTTTTGCAAAAATGTTTGAAAGTATTCAAAACTTCATATTTGAGGTTTAGGAATAGAACCCATGTAAATCTAGAGGAGTCGTTGATAATGACAAAGGCATAACGTTTCCACCCAAAATGACGGTTTTAGAAAGTCCAAAAAGATCTATGTGAAGTAGTTGAAGTAGTTTTGTAGTTGAAGAATATACGTTAGGTTTAAAGAAGTTTTTTACTTGTTTACCAAATTGACGGTATTACAAATTTTATCTTTATCAAACTTTAAATTTGGTAGACGTTTGACAAAATATTTTTTGAAATTTTTTGAAAGAATATCCATGCTCACATGGCCTAAATCCTATACCACAACCAAGTATCTTCCTTTAAACTCGATAAACATTTTTCATCACTTTCAAATTCAATATTTATAATATAAACATCTTTGCTACGACTCCATCTAAGTATTATCTCTTTCGATATAGCGCTCTTAATAAGACATTTAGAATAATCGAATTTAATATGATAACCTTTATCACATAATTGAGTAATACTAAGTAAATTATATTTAAGGTTATCTATCAATAATACGTTTTCAATAGAAGGAGAATGATGATTACCAATATTTTTTATTTCAATAATTTTTCCCTTTACATTATCTTCAAATGTGACAGGACTTCCATCCTTTACTTTGAAATTAGATAGTAACATTCTATCCCCAATCATATATCTTGAGTGTACGTTATCCAATAACCATTTACTCTTCATCTTCTTTGGTTCTTATAAAAATAATTCAATTTTTTTTTTTTTTTAGTACCCATACAAGTTTGGGTTTTTGCTAGTTATTTTTAGTGGATTCTCGAATTCACTTATTCTTTCTTTCAAAGTGTAGGCTCTTTTTGGATAGACAATTAGGTAAAATTTGTCATTCTTTATTGCAAAAGCTACATGTAGTTTTTGAAGGAGCGTTTGAAGTTTTGACAAATAGATTTTTTAAAAGATTTTTGTGTTTAAGGATGATTTATATTCAATTATTTCTTTATCAAAAACACACTTTTGATCACTAATCATTAAATCAAAATTCTTCTTACCTTGAGTAAATTTATAAATAATTTTAGTTAAGTATTCAACTTTTTCTTTCAAGAAATAATTTTCTTTAATCAATAAGTCATAGTCAACATTTTTCTTTTGAATTTCTAAAGTTTTCTTCATTTCACTTACCAACTAGTAGTACTTCTTTTTAAGAATAGAGTGATTTAGAGCGAATTTTTTAAATTCCTCAAGAATTTCATTATAGGATGTAGATAAATCATTATATGAAAATTTTTCAATAGATCTTACCTCATCTTCAATTACCATGAAGCACATATTGACGATTTCTTATTGACTATCATTTTCATCATGATCATCATTATCGTTTTCATCATATGTTGCTTTAAGTGCATTTTTCTTGATATTTCTCTTCTTGTTTAGGCATTCGATTATCTTATGATCGGTTTGTCACAATTATAGCAAATGATTTTCTTGCTCATTTTTTCATCATTTTCTTCTTCTTTTTTTAAGTCTTCGATTATTTCAAAAATCTCTCCATTTTTTACAATAAGGACCAAATTATCTAGCTCTTCATCACTCATATTTCCACTCGTAATTCCTTCCTCGATTGCTGATTTAAAAGCAATTTAGTGCTTATGAGGCTCCTTTGATTCTTCTTTTCTTTTCCTTGTTTTCTCACTAGTCTTGGCGTTGTTGAGCTTATATGTCACAAATGTGCCATAAAGTCCTTCCAAATGATATGAGTTGTTATTTTTGGTATTTTCTATCAACATCTTTAACGAGCTTCATTCATCCGATAGTGACCTAACCATTTTACTTACAAGTTCACTGTAAGTAAATTTTCGATCAAACCTTTGAGGCAATTAATAATATGGGTGAAGCGAGTAATCATGTTAACAATGAGTTCATCTTGTTTCATGAAAAAGTTTTCAAATTCTTTAACCAAACGATTAATTTTAGTTTCCTTTAGTTTAATAGTGCCAACATGAGTAATTTCCAATGCATGCCAAATGTTATATGCGGAATCACATGTACTAATACGATTAAATTTATTTTTATCTAGAGCTCAATAAAGTAGATTTTTTACTCTAGCATTCAAGGATAATTTTCTTTTATCATTTTCATCATACTCCTCTCTACATTTTGGAATGATTTGATCGGGTTGACCATCAATTTTAATAGTATTGGTAGACACATAAGGACCATATTCAATAACTTCCCATTTATTATAATCTATTGATTGAATGTATATCATCATCATAGATTTCCAATAATTATAATGCGTGACATCAAATAAAGGATGACGATTAGTAGAATACCTCTCAAAATTTTGAAGATTGTAGTTAGCCATTGGTCAAGATTATGGAATCTTAATTTTAAAAATGAACATCTCACTCTGATACCAATTGATAGCCCAAGAATGACTAATCGAGAGGTGATGAATTGATTATTAAATTTTTTTTGAAAAATTAATATAAATTCAAGCAAGTTAAGGTTAAAAAGATAAAATCAAATAATAAGTGCAAATGGAAATGTGATAAGTAAATGGGAGAGGGGATGCAAACGATATAATTGTGGAGATTCAATCCAAAATAATGATCTACATCCTCAGTTACCAAAATTTTCGACACGGATAAGGCATTTTCATTATATTGATTGACTTGTGGTATAATCCAATCATTTACAATACTTTTGGTGAATTGCAAACGAGGATCACCGATTCTTATATAATTTTGAATTTTATGAGACCTCAACACGACCCACAAATTTAAATGAAGTTGATTTTATAATTTGAAACTTCTCTCTTAATAAATGATATGATCAAATTAACACCAAGAGAGAAATAAGTTAACACTTTAATTTATAGCAATGAATGAAACTCTAGTGTTAGGTGAAATTTTTTTTTGAAGAGTAGAATGATTTTCAAAGGTTAATTCAATCAAATGTTTTTCATAGTAAATGATTTGATAAAGATAAATCAATATAGCTTTGCTCAAAAGTATCTCACATAAATGCTTTTACAAGTGTTGTATTGAATGTAAAGTGAAGTAGTATTTATAGTAGTTAAAACGCCAAAATTTCTGACCAACCGGACGATCCATCCGGACGTCCGCTTACTGAACCGGACAACCAAACTAGCCATTGTGCGTCAGAATTCAGAATGATTAAAAATTTGATCGTTGGACGAACTAAACATCCGCTTGAACAAAATTTCCAGGATTTTTCTTTGTTGATTTATTTTGAAAAATGTAGGCTTTTGAAATATATTCACTTAATTTTTCAAGATAAGTGATAATTGTAAAAATTTTGAAAATCAAGTGGAAATTTTTATCCTTTTGAAAATTAATTTTTATGCAAGCATTTTTATGAATAATTTATCTCTTACATAAAAATTCAACTTTTGAGTTTCTAGTGATTCATTGCTAAAGATTAAAGTATTTTACCTTTACATATGAATCAAAATCATCTAAATCTAATATTTTCAACGAATACTTGATTCGACGTGAATGCTTTATTTGTTCTTGTCTTTAATTAATTTGACGTGAACGCTTGACTTCCATATCAATTTTTTGATTGAAAATTGCGAGTCTTTGGTAGCAATAATTTTATCTTCAATTGATCAATTTGGCCATAATAGATATGAAGACTTGAATTCAATTGTTAGAGATAAAATAATTTATTTGTTATAATCAAAATATGAAATCAACCATAAGTAAACACATATTTCCATCTACATCAAGTCCCAACATCTCTTTAGAAAACATGTGTTTGACAATTATGCTCTCTAAACTTTTTTTTTTTCAAACTCATTTGCAATTAAATATTCTCACAATATAATATTTTGCACGTAAATCAAAACATTTTTTCTACTTTTTACCATACACATTCTTCAAAAAATCAACTATCTCAAAACTCATTTTTTCAAACAAAACTCATTTTAATGGTTATCGTATCTCTTTGGTGGATTCTAACGAGTAGATAGTCTAGATAAGCCATGTTATAGATAGTCTAGTTATGCCCTTGTTTGTCCCTCATTTCTTTCAAAACTTCTTTTTTACATACTCATTTTCAACAACACGTTTACATAATAAAATATTCTACACGTAAAATCAAAACTTTTTTCTACTTTTTAGTCACATATTCTCAAAAAATTCATTATTCAAAACAATATTTTTTCAAAAATGACCACCAAACATGGGCTAAAATATTGAGGTTTATATTTATTATATTACTAAGGATACAAATAATTATAGAAGATGTTGTCCAATTGTGGAGTTACTGGATATTTTTGTGTACTTTTCTTCTAAAAACTTAACAAACTTGATCATTGCATCGAGGTGCTAGAGTACCTCAACTATTGAGTCAAGTTTATCCCTAAAGTAGATCAATCGTCGAGTCAAATAAGTGAATTGAATGCTGTTTACAACAAATATGGCAAAAAAAAAAAACATATAAGTTTG
>CAIGRB010106301.1:5688-31051 GCA_903798255.1 Fraxinus quadrangulata
CAACACGATGGCTTTTATGTGTTATCAAATTCTGTAGCTACATCAATTAATAAGAGAAATAACAAGACATTTTTTGCTTCATTCGCAAAGTGACTTTTGTGTTTTTGTTTGTTTCTTCATGTTCATGGAAATGCTGGTGCTCGATGATTCAATCTGTGTTTTGATATTATCTAGTGATCTTACATTGTTGAAGTTTATATTTGGTTTATTTTTCAATTAGCTTTTACGTTATGCCTTTTTCTCTTTAGTGATAACAAATATCTGTCATATATATATATCCCATGTTTGGACACATTTCATGTGACCCACAATTTTTATAACTTTTCATCCACATATCTCATAAATTTTTATCAGAATCTACTAAAAAATAATAATTTTTAACGACATCAAATGAGGGCATAGTTTGGAGTTGTCATCTTTAGATTTTGTATTGAAGTCACTTCAGGCCAGAATATTCAGTAATTGGTCGAGCTGAATTTAAAAGATTTCAAGAGTAACCTATCATGCAAACTAGGAATAGTTTTTGTAGGATAAAAGCCAGACAAGACTGTGATTTGTGTGGGTCCATAGGATGAAAATTTTTAAGTTACTGATCAATCATAAGTTTGAATGCAGCCCAATTTATTTCCTTGTGTTGAGATTTTTTGGTCCTTGGTTAGGAGGAATTAGGACTGTGACCGTGAGTTGGCTTTGAAATATTTAAATAAAATAAGCTGTTAACTTAAATTATTGAGATTTTTGTACTTGAAGTAACACAAGTAGTTCAAAATGATAGAGAATAGCCTATTTTTAAAATTGAGGAGGAATTTGAAAGTTGAGAAAGATTCTCAGATATTATTAAAAAGGTGGTGATGTATTTATGATATTATAAATGAATTCAAGGAACCAGAATGATATTTTCATATATAATTTTAATTAAGTAAATTTAACTATATTCGTACTACAAGACAACGAGGAGAATATTTTACCCAGCAATTCCCTTAACTAAATACTTTCCTTAATAGCATCTACAACTATAAATTTTACCTCAATAAAAGATAGATCCACTATTTTCTGCAACTGTGATTTCTAGCTGATAAATGTATTATTAATTATATACATATATGCAAAATTAGATTTTCTGTTATTATCGTTATTAGCAAAATCAGAATCAACAAAACCTTTCAACGTTGCCCTATCTTCTGCTTTAATAAATATGAAACCTTGATTTGATTTTGCGTTTAAGATATCTAAGTAGTTACTTCGTAAATGACACTCACTAGGATTACTCATGAATCAATTTAACACAATAATAACATAGGCTTAGTTTAATCTTGTAAAAACTATTATTTATGTCGCATATCTCACAGCATTAGCATAGAGAATTTTATCAATTCTCGTTCTTCTTCACATTTAGGTTATTCTTAAAATCTGGTGTATATATATAATTTTCTCAAGAATCGGATTATACCCATTTCCAAATTTAAGATCGTTCTCTCAATACCTTTTATTTTGCAACAAAAATCATTTTCCATAGATACTTGACCACCATTTATGTCAAGAAATTTATGAACGCATTATTTACATGGAGATGTATGATTTGTACACCCCGAGTCGAGAATCCACCCCTCTTCATTTATTAAATAACTAGTTATATCGACATGTCCATTTGTGGATGTATCTTTTCCATAAGCTGTTGTAACTCCATATTCAACCTTTTGAGAGTTTTTCAACTTCTTTATTATAATAGCCACTAATAGATTTTATTTGTGATGAGATTAATCGATTTAAGGGTAGTTCGAGTATTCATTCCAGTTATGATACATCTCAAAATGTTTCAATTGATTTGGAGGATATCGAAGAGGACGAAGTACTCGGGACTAAAAGGTCGAAAAAATAATCATAGGATTGTTGACAACATATGATATGTAAAAAAGTTAGTGTTCGAAATGGAGTTCATATTTCGAAAGCATGCTACAATCATTGTGGTAAAGAACTTAGTTGGAAGTCCGGTTCATACACAACACATCTGAATAGACACGTACTAAGGAGTTGAAAAAACAAAACCAATTAACCTCGACCTGAAACATACCTAATTAGTGTTTGGCGATTCTAGTTCTACTCTTTCCACTTTGTATATTTATTGAAAAGACTTCGTGCAGGAATGACTGCATACGTGGCTGAAGCAGAGATACCGCTTACGGTGATAGACTCAATATACTTTACTCTACTTGTGCAGAATTATTTCCAATCCAAATATACTTCTTATTGTAAAAATACTGTTCATTCAGATACTATATAATTATATAACAATGAAAAACAAGTTGCTATTGAAAGTTTTAAAACTTTTAATAATGTTATATTGTTTATCTCTGATTTATGGATTGGTGATAATAAAAAAAAATGTTATATTGTTGCTACGACTCATTACATTAATCACCCGTGGCTTCTACATAAAAAGATTATTACATTCACATGTGTAGAATATTTTCATAATGCTACAACATATACATGGTTTTAAAAAATATTATAAAAGAATATGGTATACAAGAAATGGTTCGAAATTTACTTTTGATAATGATAGTGTCAACAAAGTTGTTATCGAAAAATTTATTAATGATTTAAACCCTACATTTGGAAATTTATTTTTTCATCAACGTTGTTCATGTCATATTATCAATTTGATTGTAAAATATGGATTAGAACATATAAAATTATCTTTAGTTAATTTGATTATAATTTATTGATTGTTATTTGGTTTTAATTACTCAAGATAGAGTAAATGTGTGATCCTACTAATTTTGCTTAAATTAAATATTTTAGTAAGTTTTGATTATTTGTAGTTTAGTTACAAAAAAATCAAATTAAGTATTTTGGGATTTCTTTTCTATAAAATTAATATTATTCATAACTAGTGACTGCAATAGTCATCCTTATATGACGGCTTATTATTTGAGACATTAAATTATTAATTGAGGCAATAAATTATAAGAAATGAATGCTTTAAATAATAAGTTGCCCATAGGATGACCGTTGCAATCGCTGACTATAAATAACATTTTTTTTTAATAATTTCCAATAGTTATAATATATAGCTCCGTTTGATGGGGATTAAATTTAATTTTTTAGTAGATTTTGATACAAATTGATGAAATGTGTGATTGGAAAGTTGTGATCCCATAAATTATGTAATTAAAATTAATTATTAATTTTGACTTGAATTAAGATTTGGATTTTGATTTCTACCCAACAAGGCATATATTTCGTGATTTTTTTTATTATTTTATTTATTTTTTGGTAAAATTGACATATAACCAAGTAACTAAATATAATTCTGTAAATACTACATGTTAATTTATTTAGTATAAATACTAGACATTAAGTAAAAGTAAATCAAAATTACTCACTCCATAAATTTCTCCTATTTTTGGTGACTGAACCTCAATAATAGCCAATATTCACTCAACATTCACTCATTTGAAAACCCATGGAAACTTCAAAGCTTCAACTTTGACAAACCTATGTATATGTACGTAATAGATTTTGACGAATTATATTGCTTAAAGTCAACATAGCAAATCATAAATTCAATTCCACATACGATATCCACTTTACTAAATCATTTGTATTGTGACATGGTAAATGAAGAACATTAATTCTATACGCTTTCAATTCTAAAATTAAATTAATAAGTTAAATCAGAGTTAAAATGAACAAAATATATCATAGTTTGATATATATTGCTTGTGTAGATAATATTTCATTCGAAAACCTGACAAAAATATATTTGGTATGTAAATTCACTACATCTCATATTATGGAAACAAGATTAATTTTTGTATCTATCAAATCAAAACAATGTATTCAACAATGTGCAACATCCTTTGCTTGCATAGCTTTGATATACGTTGTGTTGTACAAATAATGGTTATAACACGATTTACGTACATTCGTTGGAAATTACATAATGAAAATTAGATCGGAAGCAGACAATGGAAATTGGGATTCAATTGAATCCCAATCCCAAAATCCTCACATGAGAATTTTGACAATTTTTTTTTTTACTTTTTGATAATTTTTTATTCTTAGTTAAGTCATATCCTCACTCAAACATTCTTAGCTCTGATCATTCTTTTTGGGTTGTGAAAGAGAGAGGAAAAAACATGACATGGAATGAGAATTGAATATATATACAAACATAAGAAACAAACCACACAATTTATGGATTAATGTAAAAACAAAGCCTTCATTTACAAAATTACCATAGTAGAACAATCCTTTCGAATGCAGGAACCAAAAAATTCAACAAACAAGCTCAATTGTCTCATCTTTTGAAAGGATAATCCAAATGCATTACTTGTAATTAAGTCTATAAACCATTATTTGGAGAACCTCGGCTCATTTGCAGAAATAACATACGACTATGCATAACGTACACAAATATGTTGTTGGATTTGGCTCTTATAAGTAGAGCATTCCTTCTCCCCTGCTTATTGTGAAGCTCGTTGCACAATGTACAAACCACCTAATGTGCACATGGAACGAAAACTACATACACATCGCACACTCTAGCTCATGTTTGGCACCGTCATTCCTTGTCAAGCCGGGGAAATCTATCTTCATTATGTAAGAAATTGGGGAATCCATTGAGATACTTTTTCTAAGCATAGTAATTTTTGGAGTTAAATGTTTCATTGGCTACTGAATTTTGCATTATGTCACGACTTACTCATTGAACTTCATTAATTGTTTCACTGGCTGCTGAATTTTGCTCATTCCAACTTCATCACTCACCCAATGAAAACAGTTAATAAACATATTGATGTGGTAGACGGACACACGATGTGGATGGTTAACTCCTTCCAAGTGGAAAGTGATTCGCCAACTCATCTTCCACAATAGCAAAGGCGCATCTTTACCAATTAAAATTCGCACGACTTTGATTCTAAAATCCCAAACCCTCATCTGCAAATCGCGAATTCTCTCCTCCCAAAATTGCTCCTAAAACGCAAAGAACCCCAGTGTCAGCACCAAGAAATCCCAAGATCTCTCAAGATAAAAAAGGTAATTTTTGTTCCTGTTTATTGTACTGTTGTTTCCATGGTAAGACACGAGTTGATTTTTGAAGTGGAAATTGGTTTTGTTCGTAACTCATTTTATTTTCGGCGCGCATCTTCTTCTTTCCGGAACGGTAGGACACGAGTTGATTTTTGTAATGGTCAAGAAATTTTACCATTACACTATTTTCTAGTCTTTAATGGAGGAAAAACAGGTTTATATGATTTCTCTCGACAATCCAATTCACAATCAATTTTAAGCTGCAATTTTATTATTGTATTTTATTATTTAAAAACTAATGAATTTGATTATTTAGCTAATGGAGTGTATATGAGAAAATTGCAGGAGGAAGAACCTTGATTTTGTGAAAATTGCAGTAGGAATTGCAGTAATTTTTGTGAAAATTTTCTCCTTTTTGTCATTTGATTGTGGTGGTGCATACTGCATAAATGTGAACTACGATTTTTGTATTGAGTGGATGTATGTATTGCCAATTTGCTTAGGATAAATACATGTCTGCCAATTGATCATGTGTGGGTGAGCAGTAAGCATAAATGTAATAGTTTGTATTGAATGGTAATTTTGTTGTTCGTGGCTGCAATAGCAGGCTTCCATGGCAGGGAAAAACAAAGTCATTTGTCATAGCTGTAGGAAACCCTAACACTGCTTTCGGACTGCTCGATGAAGAAATGATGCCTAATATGTGGCGTGGGATTTGAGAAATGCATGGAGGTAGAAAAGAAGACGGGAAACACAGGACGGCTATTCTTTTGTTGTACTAACGATTGCGGTCATTTCAAGTGGAAGGATATCAAGACTGGAGGAAATAAACATGTACAATATCAGGGCGATTCCAGTGGTGAATCACACACTGCTTACTCGGGTAACTCTCAACCTAAGTTTGAAGTAGAAGATTTGTCTCGTGTATTGACGAGTGTGGTTCAAATAACCGCAGAAGATGAAGTGGAAATATCATTCAATCTTACGATCCGCAAGGGTAAAGGGCATATAGATGACAACGGGAAACTCAAGGTAAAAGCTCTGTGCCATTAAACCGGATACGGTGTTAATTAAAACAACGTTATGTTATTCGTCACCTTTGTTCCATTAAATCTCATTCATAATACCTTTCTTGTTTGGAGTAGTTAGTCTTTGAAAATTAAGGGCTTGTATCTATGTCTTTATAAAGTTGACTAAAAGACCGTAAACTTAATAAAAAGCAGCATCAGTAAAAACAGACAACTGCTTCAACTCAACTATTCTTTCTCAAATAACAAAAAATTAGATATAAAGACATAGATTAACAGCTCTTATATCAAACATTGGATCAATAAGGGCTTGTTTTTGGTGTCAGATTAGTGTATGCATCCAAATGTCAACATTGCCAAAGCAGTAACGTTTTTTAATAAAAGCCAACAAAACTGCATAAAGCAAAACTGCGAAACGCCCTGCTGAACTGGCACAAGTAATAGCACAAATATTAATTTCATCAATCCAAACACTGAAAGCACCACATAAATCCAAACGCTGAAAGCACAAAAATTCATTTCATGAAGATCTGTTTTACAATAAACTTCCAGAATTAATTATACAATCAAGATGAACATTGAAATGAACATTCCCCTTGCCATTTTTCCAGTGAGCATCAAGCAAAACTGCCAAACCCATTCGTTATTCTTTGCCCTGCTAAAACTGACAAGTAAAAGAATATTAGCAACTAAGCAAAGAAAATGATCCTATGTGAAGACAAGAGCATTGACCTCACCTAGAATTTTCAAAAAATTTCCTGGATATCCATAACAGCAGTATAAGCAGCACCATAAGTTCCACAATTTTCTCAAAAACATTAACATACAAAAGAAGGAAACTGGAATTCATAAACTCCTAAATTAATGTGGCTGTTGGTTATCCCCTGAAGACTGTGTTCCTGCTGATTTAGAGAGCTTAGCTCGGCGTCTTTTTCGTGCACTTGCCGCTCTCATTTTGGAAGATTCCACCTCTCCCGAATTCAGAAGATATGGAAACAAAAATTCTTACAAGTTGCAGATAAAACATATAGTTAACCAAGGACTTGCTTTGGAATTACCTTCAGGTAAACCATCCATGAGCACGCCTTGAAGAATGGTCGGCAATGGCGAATTGTTCGTTCACAAACTTCGCAACATAGAATTGAGGTTTATGGATCATAGCTTCGTGACATAGAGCAGAGAACTTTGGGGGAAATGGATTGCAGGCCGAAGGGTTTGATTTGGGGGAGAATCGATTTGGAAATTCTTGGTGTTGACACTTGGGGTTCAATTCCGTTTTGGGAGCAATTGAATCTGGGAGGATCGAATTCACGATTTGTAGATAAGGGTTTGCGATTTGGGTTTTGCTATTCGTCCAAGGCCTTGGATGAACATGGGTGCATGTGGATCACCCTATTGGCTGAGCGTCAATCCGCACAGACACCCAACCAATAAGGGGGCGCACAGGAGTTACATGGCCTCTCTCTAGCAAAACCTTTTGGGATTTTAGAATTCAATGACGTGGAAGATGAGTTGGCAAACCACTTTCCACTTGTAAGGAGTTAACTGGACACGTCGTCTTTTCGTTTGCCACATCAGCGTGTTTATTAACAGTTTTCATCGGGTTAGTGATGGAGTAAAGTTCAGTGGCTAGTGGGACAATTAATGAAGTTAGATGAGTAAGTCGTAACATAATGTAAAGTTCAATGGCCAATAAAACATTTAACTCCTATTTTTTTATGAGTCCGCTATCAATCTTAACTTGAAAATATTTTATTGAAGACACTCAATATTATTTTTGCATTTCTGGAGATTGTTTCTGCCTCCTTGGATTTAGCCAAAGCTTCAAGACAAAGAATTTTGGGATGGGGATTCAATTGAAAACAGACAATGGAAATGGGATGAGGGTTATGCTTGAAATTGGGGGTTAAGAAAGAAAGCATTTTTGGGGGTGATTGACTTATTGGTATTTTTCCAATTTCTTGAGCACAAAAAGTGGAATTGAGTGTGATTTATAATTTTTTTAGTTTTACTCCAAAGTCAATAGTAATTGTGGAATAGAAATAGTTGAATAGTATAGTTGAAATTTTGAATATGATTTAGGTTGTCTATGTAATTTCCACTTGTTTTTATTACTAGATTATACGTGATTTTTTTCCGGAAAAATTCATATATACCTTAATATAAAATTTCACATTTTAGTATGTAATGGTAAATATAATTACAAATACTAATCATAATGATAATTATCTTTAGAAATACTAATTTCTGTAATTATCTCACACCAAATTCTGTAACCGATAAATTTTGAATTCAACAAATATCATGGTTTCAATTAATGAATCTTCCAAATCAAAGATAAATTTAATATTAAAGTGGGAGAGATGCACAAATATGTGGCAGACAACGTAAGGCGAATCTTCATCTTCTAACAATCAAGACATACCTCTTCGAAGGTAGTCGTTGGAGAAAGTTTCATATTTCGGAGAAGGTAATTTGGCTTTTGGGGTCGGTCTTAATTACGTAATTCACAACGTAATATCAATAATATTTTTTTATGAAATGCAATGACACGTTTCTGAGAAGATATATTCTCTTTTTCCATGTGTTTTGAGTGTAATAGATGATTTTTGTTACATAGATAATTTTGATTGTGTGGATTTGTAATAAAGAAGCTAAATTGTCCCTAATAATGGTGTCTTCTACGATAATTTGTGGCCGAGATAGGATTTGAAAATCTGCATAAGTGGTATCGTTAGGTTGTATCTACGTCTGTAATGTGTCAATAATACGTTAAAAAAAAAAGGGTTTGGCATTTGGTCTTCTCATAACATGATTTTGATTCTGCATATGATGATTTTATAATGTAAATTGACAAAATCTCCGACTATGTGCTATCTCCATGGATGTGTTATACAATTAAAACAATTTGATTTCGCACGTGTGATGTATAGAATAAAAAAATAAAAATGTGTGATGTAATCAAATAAAATGACTAACCAGGTTAATGATGTTTTCAAATAGATGGTGTTCCATGTTACAATTGGTTTTGACAAATGGTCGAGATGTATGACATGCATATGTAACCATTTTCAAATAGATGATATTTCATGTTATTATGGTTTAGCAGTAATAGATGACGAGGGAGAGCAGCCTTACAACTAATGCTCGCGTTACAACACAAAGGATGCCTATGTGGACATCTACATTCGTAGCATTGTTCCATTAGGAGGTCACGAACACTGGATGCATATTAAGAATGGAGGTTGTACTGACATCCTTCCACCTAAATCAAAGAACCGAAGGGTTAATCAAAGAATTCTAGGAGGCGTACAAAGCACGAGTCCATCAATCTGATCACGTGTGGACGTTGTGGAGGGAAATGCCATAATAGAAGAACTTGTGAAGCAACCTCTCACTGTGCCATGTGAGAAAACGGAAGCATGAATCAGATATCAATTATGTTATTATGTAATCGTTTTACGTATTTTATCCTTATGCCACTACGAAATATATGTAATCATTCTACGTTATGGTTTATATGTAATCTTTTTACATATTCCCTATATCTGCTTATATATTAATTCGAAATAAAATGCGGTTCAATTTCAATTCAAGCATTTATGAGTTTTTGTTGTTATTAATCATAAGATTTATAATTCACATACTTATTGTTTTAGCCGTCCATACAGAGTTATGGCACAATTTGGATTATTTGCATTCGGGTTGGGACTTTATGTCGAGGGCCACAGTTGCCTCTTTGAACTGTATGGACAGTGGCACGATGAATGAATTACTTGATCAAAGAGTTCTAATGTCTTCTCAATAAATACTCAAGTTTTTCCCCAGTTTTTCAGGTGGGAGCCACTAAGAAATTGTCAGATTATTTCACTGAGTTGACTGCTTCTACAAAATAGATTTCAGCTTATTTTGTTTATAGCTTATAATTAAGTCACATGTCTCCCTAATTCGCATTGTTAAGTGCACTATATTTATATGTGCATATGCAGGAGTGTGGCACTTTGATCAGATGGTCCTCCATGCAGTTGATGACAAACATATATATCGGAAGAATTCAACAATATTTTGGATATTAAATTATAGCATCTTGTAATATGAGTTGGATTTGCACCACTTCACTTGAACACCATAATTTAACATCCCATTAGGATTCAGACAAAATTGGCACTATAGAGGGGAAAAACAGTGTAAATCCTATGCAACTGACCCTCAACACAAGTGGAGTTCTTCAACAGTACAAATCTCTTGCTACAATGACTACAATGGAGTTCTCATCAATGACTACAATGAGAAATTCACTGAACTGAAAATGCACCAAAAGAATGAATAGATTAAATCATGTGATACTGATTTCAGCTGAAATTTTAAATAACTAATGATCCAATCCAATAAGTACAAATACACTTAAACATTACCCATAGCGTATTGAACAAAGAATCATGTAAAAATTAACTGAAAAATGGCACATCCAGAATTTCCAACCACAAACACCAGATTTGACTGAAAAAATTGTCACTCAGTAACATGATTCCATTTTCATTTCACTAATTTAAAAAATGTTGGTTGCATGAAGGTGAACATAGCAAAAGGCTAAAGTACTGAACATAATAACATTCAAAATGTAAACCAAATCTGCCATACATGTTTAACTTACACCCATAGCCTAACATCATCCAAAACATTCAGTCTACAAAATCTATTAAATGACTAAACCTTTCAACCTCTTGTGCGCCTAAGATTAGGGGATACTAGACCAAAACCCGTGTTGTATGCTTCAATCAACTTCTCACCGAAATGTTCAAATAGTTAATTTGGATCTAGCTAGGTTCGGATCAAAGTTCTTGCCCATTCTATCGATCTTCCCATTAATAATGGATATTTATAAAATTGAAAGGAAGAAGAATAACAATTTATCTGTTAATGAATTTGAAAAAAATGGGATGCATGGTTAAATCATGATGATAATGAAAACATTTCGGGAAGCAGCAACACGAATAGAATCAGCGTTCTGTTGAACCCATACCGAACCCAGTGAGAAAGGACGACTTGTAGCGGCATCAGGATTTGTGGTTCCAACTGTGTGCTTAATTTGATAGGAGTCCATATTGGAACTACTTTTACCGTTTGTTATAGTCTGTCGAAATCTTGAAACCCATTTCGTATTACATCATGGATTGAATTTGAGTGAATATGGTTGTTAAGAAGCGGGGATTTGATTTTTGGAATAATGTAGGGATTACGTACTTTATATCTTATATGTATAAGATCATTCTTTGGTAGGGTTTTGAGATTTTTTTGGGATCACACACGTTGTCGAGGATTTTGGGTGGAGGTTTTGACTAGAAAGTGAAGAGGCACGATTTTAGGGATTATAATTGTGATTAAACTTCACAGGGCATGTTTGGGGAGTAAATTTTGTTACCAATATATTGTCTATATGAATTAGGTATCTTTTCACATTTTGATTTTATTGTAAAAATATAGCATTTGTTGTAAAAAAAAAAAAATGTTAAAAAGTAATAACTGAAAATTAATTGAATAATAGGTATGTGATCTAATTTCCACACATTTTCCTTTAGTCAATTGTAATGGGCTCAGACCACCAGATTGACAGGCCCATTCAACAATAGAAGACTCTAGGGTAGCTTACAAAAATTCCCCTCAAATTTAAGATCTTTTAAAAAATTATGTGAAAAGCATTTTAGAAGTAAAAAAAAAAATACAAAATGTCACTTTTTAAATTAAGTGTCACATTTTTATTAAAAAATGACATACAATATCACTTTTATTAAAATGTGATATTTGCAACTCAAAAAAGTGACAAAAAAAAATTCAAGAAAGTGATAGAAAAAAAAGTAAAAAATACTGTGTGAAATCAAGTGTGACAATTTTTACATTAAAAAGTGACACAATATCACTTTTTTATCAATTTAAGTGTCACTTTTTTACATTCAATATCACTTTTATTAAAAAAAAATGATGTTTGTTACTTTAAAAAATGACGAAAATTTCAAGAAAGTGATAGGGGAAAAATGACCACCTAAGAAAAGTAACTGAAATTTGAAAGAGTGACAAACATTCAAAAAAGTGACAAAATACTAATTAAAATATTGAAATCAGTTCAATAAAATGACAGAAATAGAAAAAAAGTAACACAACCATGATCAATATTAGAATAGAATTATTATTCAAATATTCTAAAAGCACTTGATTTTCTTTCACATACCATGATTAGAATCCAGAGAAAATATGAAAATGAACTCCCTAAAATAATATATATTGGGACCGTTTCGCCTACCCATTAATTTGACTAGTATTTTTGACAAATAATCGTGGCTTTTAATTTAATTCAATCCAACACTCAAAATTTATCAATTAAAATTCTATAGAATTCTTAAACTTACTTCCAAACACCCCTAATTACCTTATATTAATCCCTAAAATCTCTCAACAACATTGTGATTTTCTATCGTCTTATTCCATTCTCAATCACCACCCAAATTCTTCATCTCTCTCTGGCAAAATTGAATCTCCAAACCATCACTGCCTAGAAATAATTCCTTTGCCCATGTGTAAATTTTACACCAAGAAAGGGAAAAGACTTTGGTTAATGAAATGTTTGCAAAGCTTAAAACTGTGTGCTGGACAAATGCATCACAAGCAATAGCAAATGTCCATTGCAGGATGCAAGTACAATGGATTAATAATGGAAATGCATGGAGTAAAGTCTGTTTATTCTCAATTAATCAACTGAAACAGTCTTGGAAATAAAGCTTGGGGCTCCCCCAAACCATTCCAAATAAGAAAGTGCAATACAAAATGTCTAGCTAGAATACTCACATTTGTTTCACATTGAAGGAAAGTGGTACTGAAAAAAAAAAAAAAAACTACTACAGTAAATTAGAAATATTAAGGAGAAATTGCAATGAATGAGAAATACTAAGAAGAATAGATGGAATTTTAACTAGTATCACAACATTGATACATTCGAACTCAAGGTAAGAGATGTTGATAGAATGCGTCTTAGCAAAGTCCAGCCCTCTTGTTATGCCAAGCACTAAGTCTGTTTTGATTAATCTCCTATCAACAACATTCACCAGCATTCATCTGCGCATTCACCAGCATTTACAAGAATATGGAGTAAAGATTAATCTCCTGTTACCAACATTCATTTGTACATTGCTTGGCTTGAAATCTAACTTGAAATTTGGATCCTACACGAAAGAAAAACAACTTATTACACAAACACATAAAATACTAATTTACCACTGAAATAACAAAAAAAAAAAACCTTACATGCTTTAATCCCTTCGCTCAGTATGCCCATTTACATTTTTCTTAGGGTTCTTGGACATATCCTCTTATCATGGCCTGATTCTTTGCATAGTGCACAATGACGCTTTTTTATTATTTTGTGCCAACTCAATACTTGATTTGAACCTCCCTGAAGTAAGATGGTTTTTTCCTTTGCCTTTTTCATCCTTCTTCCTTCCTTTTGTGACCGAAACATTGGGATCCAATAGTGTTCATGCCGGCAAAAAATAATCCACAATTATACACTGGAATCCAACTATCATGTATTACGTATAAATCTTGAAGCCATTTGTTACTTTCCAAACCGTACTCTACAATCATTTCCTTCCATTTTTTCTCAATACGTAAAGTGAATGCAACTTTTCATATCTTTTTTGAAATTTGACTTCTTGTAATATATATGCGATAACTTTTCACCAAATTTTTTCATGATATGCCAAAGACATAAACGATGATGAGTGTGAGGAAGAACCTTAGTAATAACTACCTTCATTGCTTGATCTTGGTATGTTATGATACACATGGGATAACATCCTCCCATAGCATCAAGCCATGTTTGAAATAACCACGAAAATGTTACCTCTGTCTCATCTTGTAATAATGCACAACCAAATTGTATAGAATGAGAATGATGGTTCACACCAGTAAAGGGAGCAAAAGGCATAACATATTTGTTTGTCCTATAAGTTGTGTCAAACGTTGCAAAATCATCGAAACACTGATATGACATGCGACACATTGCATCCACCCAAAAGAAATTGGTTGCTCGTCCATCTTCGTCGCATTGTATTGCATAATAAAATTGTAGATTTTTAGCTTGCTTCTTTTGAAAAAATGTGAGGACAGATTGGCATGACCAACTTCTAACTCTTTACGTCTTATACACCTTAAGTAGTTATAGCAATCTCTCCCATTAAAACCAATAGTATCACCACCAAGAATCAAGACGACTTTGGCAACTTGTATATTCTCATTTTTGAATGCTTCAGAAAGATTTTTCGCTAATTTAGACATGCTTCTATTTGACTTCATTTTTATCCTCTTCAGCGGTGAAACAAATTTATGGTTGTGATCACCTTCAAATGCTTTAACAATCCAATAGCCACCTTCAATATCAATTGAGATTCGCATGTTAGCTTTACATCCACCTCTAACCGTTGAGCAACTTCTTTTTGTAGAACTCTCTTTCTGACAGCTCTCTATTTCCCTTGATCCTTCAACAATTTTCTTACTATAATATTTTCCTTCATGCGAGCACACAAATTTAACAAGTGTAACTTCATTTATACTTGGGCGTGACTTAACTGATGTTCGAGCACAAATCCAAAAACCATTTTGTCGTCCAAAATCTTCGTAGTACGCCCTTGCTTCCTCTGCTGTCTTAAATTTCATCCCAACGTATGGTGCTTTGCCTTGTATTGATGATGACCCAATCTCATGAGATTGAGACTCGTGTATACAATTGTCACAATTGGTTGCATCCATCTCCAAAACAAATTTGAAAGAACTGGTCAATGATATTGATTGCATAGAATTAGCAATAATCAAATACATTGTAGAATAACTCATACCTATATTTTCTTAAGCAAAATGTAGCATACTTCATTTTTAAGTATTCCTCGTGAAATAAATAATAAGATTTTATTAACCATTTTACTAACACTTCAAGCAAATTAAAAGTCAATTAAAACTTTTAAATCACAGATGATTCAAGCATTACACTGAAATTGATACAATACTTCCACCGCTGAAGCAATCAATCCAAATTATGCCTTATAGTCAAATTAACAGTTAGTTCATGATTAAGGAATCAAGAATTCAAATAATTAATTTATAATGAATGTGTCATCCTCTCAAGTCAAAATTTTCAAAATATTGGAATAAAAAGGGACGATTATAACTCTCAACAAAGCCTCATTAACTTAATGAAAATTAGAAATTGGAGGGTTTTATTACTGAAATTTAGTTTTAGAAAATAAAAATCTCTCATAATTTGAATATTAGAGGAAAATCAGATTCAAGAATATGATATAATGCAGTTTTCAAGCCATGTAGAAGGATCGAAATAGCAAAATTGAAAACCCGTGTGAGATTTCTGCTAAAGAACAATTGTATGCGTACAGAATCATACCTGAAAAAAAATCAATTCAGTTTTTATTATGCTTTCTCCTAAATAAATAATTTGACATGACAATGGGACTCCTCCTAAAGTTTACACATGGGCAAAGGAATTATTTTCAGGCAGTGATGGTTTGGAGATTCAATTTCGCCAGAGAGAGAGATGAAGAATTTGGGTGGTGATTGAGAATGGAATAAGATAATAGAAAATCACGATGTTGTTGAGAGATTTTAGGGATTAATATAAGGGAGGAAGAGTTTACAGAAGGACTGCTATTGAGGCCATTACCCGATCGAAAAGTTCTGGCCCATTTTCACTTTCAAAGCAGTGCGCCACCAACTCGAATCTATGGCCGCCACCACCATCTCTTCCCCAAGTCAATTTATCAACTGGTAAAGCATATTACATGAATTTTGAGTGCGAGGCAAATTTTTTTAGCAGTTTTCGTATATTTCTTATTCATATAATTCTTTTAAGTTTTTTGGTTTATCTTTTTTTGATTTTTTTTAATTGATATTATTTAGTGATAAAGATTTGGATTTTATGTGATTAAAGATTTATAATCAAATGGGGCAAACAGCGTGGATTTCATAGATTATAGCTTGATGTTGTATTTGGTATGGGATTTCATAGTTTCATCAGTGCTTAGTCGAATTCGGTTTTATTAAAATTGCAGCTGATTTTGGAGGATAGATGGCTCATCATTAGTTTAATTAAGGGACCTTCACTCAATGTGCTCGCAGTTAATAGTTATGCACACTTGTAAGTCTAGATTAACCAAAACTTAATTCATGTTTTTTTATTTTCAAAGACTACGGAATGTATCAAATGAAGTAGAAAAAAGTTAGTTCTTTCATATTAACAAGGGGAGAAGTAGCTAATGTGTGGCAATAAGAAATTCAAACGAGTGAAATCATGTCAGGCATGATTTGAGCATTTGATGTTCAATTATCTAATCATTTAAATCCTCGTTCAATTATCTAATCATTTAAACTCTCGTTCAATGGGTTTCCTTCTATTATTATTGTGTAAGCAAATTAGTTATTGATGTATTTCCACATTCAAAGAACTTTTATATCTCCGCATGGAAAACGTTGGAACAAAGGAATATCTGTTTGAATGAAATTTCTGATTCCAGTTTGTGAAGATCTATATAAGATTTTCGAGAATGGACAAGCCTAATCATGATTGAAGTAGTAGAGACGAGTCTTTAATGTTGAGATACAAATAGCGATAAACAGAAGTTAGTACAATAGTGGAAGGATATAACCAATTAAGATAGGGGAGCTTGCAACCATAGATGTGCCTGTGAAGTGAGGTGAGTTAATGATTCTGCAGCGGGCGATTACCTGGTTCTGGTGGACTTTTAATCAAATTAATCTATCAATTGTTTCATCATAGCATGATATACCACATTGGATATTTGTAGGTTTGGGGGGTGGGGTGGGAAATGTAGTAGATAAACAAAAAGGTCAAACTAGTTCGAGTAAATCATGTCTTGTGCAAACCAAGTGAGGCACTCCTTTGCTTTGGCTTTCTATAAAACATAGAAAGAAATTTACCTTTTTAATTGACTTTAACTAAACTCAAGGAGCCCCATCTCATGGTTATCTAGAGATGGCCTCATGGATTCTGATTGTCCACTTCAATCAATCAAAGGTCACCTGATAAAATAAACAGGCAAATCCGTTTTAATTTATTGCACGTGATTTTATGTTACCATTAATGCTAGTTTCATTAATTTTCTTAACTTGTTCATGACTTCATCTAGGAGCCTTCACTGATAATGCCCAAACCATCTCAAATGTTTCTCCCCAGATTTTCTTCAATAGATGACTCCCTAACCAATTCATCAGTGAAGTCATTTAAAAATATTTCTTCCTATTTTACTGAAAATACATATTATTCTCTCCCAAGTTACACTCAAGCTGAATATTTAGCTTCATATAACATAATAAGTATTTTCGCAGTCCTACAAATTTTCTTTTTAAGCATATAGAACTTCACCTATCAATAGTACCTTAGGGTCACTCCAGCACTTGATGTCACTATCCTTGATTTGTTGAGCGACGTCATAGATATCCCCTTCCATGCAAATAATTGATCCTTAGTATTGAAAAGACCCAATTTAGGAATTTCATGACCTTAAATACCCATACTGCTGTACAAGTAATTTTAGATTTTACTGGGACTGATTTTGAATCCTTTTTAGTTTTATATATTGGGAACTAATGTGCTCTTTCTTTACTCACTTGACATCTTTGTAATTCAAATGGTTTTGTCAACTGAGATACTCCAACTTATAAAACATTTCCAAACCTTAGTAAGGATACTGGATACCATTTGGTCCTAAAGACTTACCAGCTTTCTTCTTTTTGGGGCTTCCTTCGCCTATATGATCGAGATTCTGCAAAACAATAAGACAACTTTGCTCTATCTGAAGTTAATAGCATTTTCTATTTCATTCTTGCATTATGGATTTGATTTAACGATTACCGAAATAGCAACTCTGCCTCTTTAATGACTTCCATTTTTACCAAAACTTGTGAGTTCTCATCCTTAATGCACTTGACGGATGAAATCTCCAGTATTCTTTTCCCAGAACTAACCTACAAGTTTGGTCTCGCTTTCCTTCGTGTAGAGATAATCGTAGAACTTGTCATGTGGTTTCAGTTTTACTTCGCTGACGGCATTTTCAGCCTTCTTTCTTCCCATCTAGACTTCTTAGTCTTTTGATCTTTTTACACAACTCAATATGATTTTGTTAGAATTACGTTCTTTATTAACTGGACTAAGTTTATATAAAGTGAAAGGGATGCAATTAGTAAACATGCTGAATTTCCTCACAAATATATTTGCAAGAGATAAAGAATTATTATTATCATTATTTTATTTTATTTTATTTTATTTTATTTTTTTTGTATATCTCCACTCCGGTGAATAGAAATCTATAAAGAAATAATTGAGTTCTTTTTCAATCTGTAAACCTAGGCAGATCACTACAGTTTGGGGAATAAACTTAGGATTGCATATGGTAACTAGCTATGATTCAGATATCATGAACTGGTTTCTCCAGACTGTCAATTTCAAACTAAATCATTGATTTCGAATATGCATATGGGTATAGCATATGCATTTATAAATGGAAAAGAACGTGAAATTTTAGAAAAATTTTAAAACTGGATTAAAAATATACACTACAAAAGGGAAAATTAAATGAAAATGTAAGTTATATGTTGGATATTCAAAATTGTGAAGTTTCATGATCGCAAGAATTGGCAATCTAGACATTCAGTCGCATGTTATCTTTTTAGAGTGAGCCACGTCAAATATCGTGTAAGTGTCTGCGAATTTTGGCAAGTCTGGTCTACTTCAACTTCCCTATTGCAAGTGTACCGTATTCTTACAATGACCACACTGGCTGCAATACACTGGGGATTTAGTCTTTCCTAGTAACTTTATAGTCACCCTTGGTAGTCCCTTTTACCATTTTTATCATTCACGAATATTGAAGCCATATAATTCTTCCTTGTTTTATATTGTGTCCTTGTTTATGTGTGGAGCATGAAGCAGATAAATCTGCTGGGTCAGTCATTGTAATGACATGGTTTTGGTTACTTGGAGGTTGGAGCAGTTTGGTTGATGTCTTGATCTGAGATCATATAGTTTGGACTTGGTGGTGTAAATATTTACTGAAACTGTAAATGATCTTTTCATGTAGTTCGTGGACAATCCATTTTGTCGTTTTGAAGGGTTCTGAGCTATTCTTGGGGAATATTGTATATCTCATTTGATATTCTTTTTGATGCATTCATGTTATTAGAAATATTCAATGCTCCTTAAAAGATTGATAAGATTTTTTTGGTTGGATTGCTGGGTTTTGTAGTTCAGTGCAATCTGATTTTATAACTGAGAGTCTTTCGGCTGCACAATCAGGTTAATAAATTCAGAGTCCGGGAGATGGAGTTATCTTTCACTCAAGGTCAGTGGAATTATGAACGCTGGGGGGGATATGATCCCATATCAAGCAGCAATGCAAAGCCTCCTGGAGTTGAGTTGTGGGCTAATTTTGACGTTCCCCTAGATCAGGTTGATGCTTCATGGAAAAATTTGACCCATGCTCTTTCAGGGCTCTTTTGTGCTTCAATCAACTTCCTGGATCATTCAACTAGTTACTCTGCACCTCAGTGGAACTTTCATTCATTTGCAGGCAAATTACGTTACGGATCACTGCCCCGTGAAGCTGTTTGCACTGAAAATCTCACTCCCTGGTTGAAGTTGCTTCCTTGCCGAGATAAAGCTGGGCTTTCTGCGCTAATGGACTGACCTTCTATGTACAAAGGATATAATCATTCTCAGCGGCTGCATTTGACTTCAGATGATTTTGCTACGGCTATATTGAATTCTGGTATAATGCTTGAACAAACTCTTACAGTTGTTCTTCAACCAAACACTTTGGGGGATAGAGCAACGGTTTCTGGTAAAACATTACAGCCAAGTTGGTCCCTGAATTCATTATTTGGAAGGAAAGTCCATGGAAAATGTTCAGTTTCAAAGTCTAGTAATGTGTATGTTCAATTTGAGCAGAACCTGGTATCTGAATTGAAGGAAGTAAGGAAGAAAAGTGAAACACCAGAGAGTGGGATTCTTATTCATGTCGACTTTTGGAATAACACTATCTTTGAAATGTTAGCTTCCCCCGACAGAGTAGTAAAAGAAATAGAGAACTTGCAGAAAGAGGATTCCTCTGTTCTATATGAATTCCTGGTTGAGGATTACAATGACTCAAAACCGTTTGATTTGGGTTTAAGGTGGAAGCTCCCAGTAGTCTGGCCATGTCAGCAAGCACCTTTACGTGCTACTAGGGTCTTAATGGGAAGTGGGAATGAGAGGGGTGCCATAGCAATCTCATTGAAATCTCCAAGTAGCAACAATACATATAGAGTTGGTTTCTGTGAGAAAGGGTCTCAGTTAAGGATTGATATATTCCAAGTGGTGCCTTGGTATGTCAAGGTCTACTATCATACACTGAAGGTGTTCATAGATGGAGGACTTCAGTCTACAATGGAAAACATAGAAAAGATGCATATTTCACCTCCGAAGACAAGGTCTCTCCTGGAGTAATGGAAATGATCTTGAGATTACCTTGTGGTGTTAAAACAGCTGCATTTACTTTGGAGTTTGCTAAGGTAAAACATTTTGATTGAGTCAGACCAAATCATGCTAACGTCAGCTGTCTGATTGCTGTTCATGAACAACAAATAAATACATGGGGAAAAAAGAACAGATATTGTACTTTATCGTAACTTTAATCTATGTGCACATAATTTTAGATAGTGTAACTGAATGACTAAATTTTTTTAGGGATGAAGAAAGGAATAGTTATGTTTGCAATATTTATGTTGGCATCTGTAACTTAAGGACTAAAGTTGAAGTATTAGGAAATATAATTGATTAACTTGAGACGTTGACGATCATAAAATCTAGAGCTGTTGTTTTCTTGGTTATTGGTTCAAATATATCCGAAGCAACTTTTTGCTAATAATTGAAATGTTCTTAATCCCAATTCAATCCTTCCATATTATTGTTTAGTACGGACTTGAGTGTGTTGTAGCCAATTCAAATCCTGCTTCTCAAAAGGGCCAATTCTAATCCAGCCACTTGTAAGGCATCGACCACTGCTGGCCTCGAAACCAAATGTAGGAATTGTTAGGTTATAATAGATGAAATAATAACTGGAATGGAAGTTGGCTATGTAGAAAGGCATAATTAGTATAAAGACAACTAGAAGAATGGCTTTTTTAGATTGCTTGGTTTTCCTTGCATTATTAAAAAAAAAAAAAAATTAATTAATTAATTTGTTGCCATCTGATAAATTCTGTCTAATTCAGCTTATTCGATATTGCATATTCGAAGTTGAGCTCTAGGACATTGGATATTTTCTTTATTAGGTCATCTATGGCTCATCACTTTTGATATGTTTTCAGTATTACAATTTTGCTTTTTCGCCTTCTTACTTTGCTGTTTCAACAGGGCTTTCTGCATATAGATGAATATCCTCCAGATGCTAACCAGGGATTTGACATTCCGTCAGCTGTAGTAAGCTTTAGTGACTTCCAAGCAAGCGTAGGTTTTGAAGATAATTTTCTGAACAAGTTGCCAATATTGAATGAATTACAGGTATCATAACAAGCAATCTCAATGGCTCTAAGCTGTTTTTATTTTAATTTTTTATTCATTGTCTTATCTATGCTCCAATCAGGAAAGAAAGCATGTTATCTCTTACACAGAAGTGCTACTTGTGCCTTTGACGACTCCTGATTTTAGCATGCCTTACAATGTCATCACAATTACCTGCGCGGTTTTTGCTTTATATTTTCGATCAATGCTCAATGCACTTCGAAGGCGTGTTGGCGAGGAAGAAAGGCGTTTGAAAAGCAAAGGTGACATTAAGTAGCATTGATATTTGTACTACCTTGATAATTATATGCTCTGCATTAATGACTTGTCTTATGAAAACCATTATAAGAACATTATTATTTACCGTCAGTTACTGAATAATTGTACATGACTTGGATTTTATAGTGAATACACAACTGCAATTTTCGTTAAATTGAGAGAATATGAGTATGAAATATTCATAGGATGCTGCATTTTCTCCAGAATGTCGTAATAATATTAATAAACCAGATTACAGCTTTTCTCAGGATGCAAATTTGAGAATTATTATGATAGATCTAATTATATAAATGTAAAATGATTCCAGAAGAAATACTAAACCTACGCCGTAATTATTATAGCTTGCGCTTCATTGTCACACGAATGACCACGAGCATTGAATTCTTTCATCTTAAGCTGCATGTAGATAAGATTTCCAACTGCATGACCAAATTATGGTGCTACACTAGTTGAATTTGCAATTTGTCTATACCTGATGTTCACCTCATATGAAGATATATTCTCATTATCAGATTAATCCTCCATTTTCTTTAGAGCCCTATTCAAGATGGCAAAACTACATTACAAAATGACTAGTCTGGTGCTGAATTTTGCTGTTTATTGATGTTTCAAAGGATCTATTTCATATTCATGCGCTCTCTGTCTATTAGCCTTCCAGACAAATACTGTCGCCCCATCTTGATGCATGCTGATCTCTTTTGCTTGCAGATGCAAAGAAGAGAGGCCCATTGACCTCATTGCTATCCAAGTTGTCTGCTAAGGTGAAAGGAAGGCCGATCGAGCCTCCGGAGACACCATCAACTTCACCGTCCTTGATAAATAGTAAGCTTGTTCTGAAAGTTATCTTGGTAGCTGGTATAGCTGCTGGATGGCAGTATTACTTCAGATGAGAGCTCAAAAACCATTTTCTCTGCACAATGTGAATCGAAAACACGAAGAAACTAGGATTAGTTAGAAGAGTGGTTTGACCTTATTTATATTTTGTGTTGCATCCAATTTTGTATCATTGAATTATTGATTAATCAAACTCCCTCAAATATGATGTAAATGAAAGTTTGACCCCGAAAGATTTTTTATTATTTTTTTGATATCAAAGAAAAAGATGCAAAATAATCAACATTCATGATGTATACACATTTAAAGTAGTGTATAAAGGGTTTTCACTAGCCACTGAATATTTTAGATGAGATAATTAATATGGTAGTTCAAGTCCTTTGTTGTTGACTTATGAAGAATTGTGCATGCATCTTTTGTAAAAAATGAATCTAGTAGTCGTGTCGAATGCATGCATAACGCATTTGAAATGTTTAACAAGTGGCCAGTTACCCATTTTATGAAAATAGTAGCAAATATTAAAGGTGCGTCGACAAGAAAAAATTAAATAGTAAGTAACAATCTTTGGAAAAACCCTCTACTAATGTCCATTATATTTTATGTTAAATTCTTTAAATTGTTAGTGTGCTAAACTCAAGCTAATTGTTAAATAAATTAATTAATCTTTTAGGATTAGCTGGGCATTTTTTTCACTTTTGCCTCCAGAAGAAAGGTATATAACCAGAAAATTCAAAATTCTGAGTAGTACACAGAAAAAGGGTAAAGAATCAGCATCTGCAAACTTCAATGGCGGTCTTTTCCGTGGTTAAGCAAGAACCTCAACTACTTATTCCAATACTTCCTATTCCAAATTCACGAAAGAGATCATCGCGCGGGGGTTTGTGCAAACAACAACGGTGTGATTTATCTCTCTTTCACATTTTTGTCATCTGGGCCTTTTCGTTTTGCCTTGTTAAATTAATTTCTAATTGATGTGATGGTGCCATCAGTTTGTCTTTTTATGTTATCTTTCCATGCAAATTTGTTTACGTTTTTATTATGATATTGCAGTTTATGTTTGTTTATAATAGAGGGAAGATGATAGTATATTCTGTACATTTAAAGGTGAAAAGGAAATGCAATAGCTTGGTATTCGTGAAAAAAAAAATGGTGATTGATACTTTACAAATTATTAAAGAGAAATACAACTATAGAAGTAGTACACATACGATACGTTTCGTGTAGTGCATCATGAACCATTTTTGTGTCAATCACGCCTCAGACGCTTTCATACCCGAAAACTGATCACTTCTTATACAAGATCTGCATAAATTCTCATCAGAAGCTCGTGATTTGGAATGTATTTTTCTTATCTATTGATAATATCAGGGTGATCCTTTCTGTTGTAGTCATTGACTTATATTTTCACGAGTTGTGAGTCTTATCAATCGTGCGATTTGACATTGATATGGTGTTGCATATGTCCAATGTAAGGTTAAATTAATTATTCTATAGAATGGTCCCATAAGTATTGTTTGTTAATCCTTCTATTAGACAATATTAATATGATAAATCTTTGTATTTGTTTTGTTCTATTATGAGTTCTGACTATTGCGTGTTGCAAGTAATAAATATTCTTTTTTTTTTTTTCTTTTTTGTTTACGATATGGGGAAAGGATTTAATTTGTGCATGTAAAGTGGAAATCCTCGACAAAATCTGGATCATGGAAATTTAAGAAAGAATTGGAAAAGAAAACGGTGAAAGTGTTGACATGTTAACTAAGGCCAAGACTTTTTCATTACATAATACAAAACCGAATATGGGACTAGTGGATACATGTTATTCTTTCAGTTTCTTTGTGCGTCTGTAATCCATATTGATATTCTACATCAAATCATAGACAAGATGAAAATAATGGGATAATCATTTTCTAACCAATATATATGCCTATTTGGTGAACTGTTTAAGATTACTCCATATCGCTTAAGAGTCGTGCATCACTACATCATAATCATAACAAATATGTCCTTTCCGGCTCATTCATCACCGTAACTTCTGCCACGGCACATCCACAGATGGTAACTGTCATAATACGTCGCCGAATACTGTTATTTGGCGTAATTACAGTTCATGTGGCAGAAACGTATTACTGTACCTATAAATCTTCTGGAAACCATGGGACTAAGGCGTCCAGATTTACCTTCATTGCTGTAAAAAAATGAATCCATTGAAATAAACCAGCCACTATTTAGAATAAGTACCCCAACATGTAATATTTGACAATTCTTTTTATCAGCGCACGTCCTATTTTAGGATTTTGGTAACTTCAAAGATGCCTTCAAGAATATTTCAGATGTACAATGAGAAAGGATGAGATGGACAACTGTATTCAAATTATTTTTCTTCATCTAACGATGACAAATGACATCCTTGCAAATACATTTAATCATCACAAAATCTATGATGAGTTAAAATTATGTCTTAACTTTTTCCTCAAT
The DNA here is from genome assembly GCA_903798255.1 of Fraxinus quadrangulata. Lineage (NCBI taxonomy): Eukaryota > Viridiplantae > Streptophyta > Magnoliopsida > Lamiales > Oleaceae > Fraxinus > Fraxinus quadrangulata. The sequence goes on from CAIGRB010106301.1 coordinate 30,958, forward strand.
ATCTGCTCTTTTCGTTGAATCTATGACATTATTTTGCATTGTTAACTCTCTCTCTCTCTCTCTCTCTCTCTCTCTCTCTCTCTCTCTCTCTCTC
>CAIGRB010106301.1:49614-65314 GCA_903798255.1 Fraxinus quadrangulata
CATATACAGTAAACAAACTTAGTAGATATACTAGTAACCCAAATAATGACCATTGGAAGGCATTGGTAAGAGTTCTTAGATATTTACGATACACTTTAGATAATGGACTACATTATACTAGATATCCAGCTGTATTAGAAGGATACAGTGATGCTAATTGGATATCAGATACAAAAAACTTAAAATCCACTAGTGGATATGTATTTACCATTGGTGGTGCGACCGTATCTTGGAAATCCTCTAAACAAACGTGTATAGCTCGATCCACGATGGAATCTGAGTTCATAGTTTTAGATAAAGTTGGAGAGGAAGCAGAATGGCTTCGAAACTTTTTAGAGGATATTCCATGTTGGCCTAAATTTGTGCCTGCAATTAGTATACATTGTGATAGTCAGTCAGCTATCGGTAGAGCACAAAGTAGTATGTATAATGGTAAGTCTCGACATATTCGTCGAAAACATAATACAATTGAGCAGTTGATCTCAAATGGTGTTATTTCTATAGATTATGTAAAGTCTAGAGAAAATTTCGCGGATCCGCTCACCAAAGGTTTACCAAGAGATCAAGTATACTGCCTATCGAGGGGAATAGGCTTAAAGCCTACTACGCAAAAATCTTTGTAATGGTAACCCAACATTGCTGACTGGAGATTCCAAAATCTTAGTTCAATGGGACAACTAAGTTATGAAGATTCAAATAAGCACTTTGGAGTTAACTCCTACCCATTCCTACGATAAAGTGCTATCTGCAAAAAAGTTAGGTTAAGTTATACTTTTAATGATTCCTATATCTTAGACTATCTAAGTAAGGTATGGCAGGTACTCTTAATAGGAGATCACCTATATAAGTGTGAAGTGTGGTCGCTTCTATGAGAGTGTTTCAAAGGCTTGAATTCTCTAAAGCACTTATGAAATCCAAGAGTTGTTCAGAGCCAAAATGAATACAACAGTGAGAACTCGAAAATGTTAGGAATGTTATTGTGTTGATACTATTGTATTGATTTACACCAACGGCTGACAGTTCAAGACACCGCATTCACTGATTAGCCAGTAAATTCGATAGTATTCTACTATGAAAGGTTCAAACCCATAAGGTACCTATCCGGATGCGATAACATTCCGTCTAATCTTTCTATAGGGTCTGCATAGTCTATTGCATTAATTTCCATTCATGTGGAGGATTGTTGGAAAATTTGGTTTATTAGTTGGTTTGACCAACTTTTGACCAATTATTTTAGTGGGTCCCGTTAGTTGGGCATAATATTTCTTTGGCCAAATGTGTTCTACTTTATAAGTAGATTAATGTAGTATATTTATTTTCTCAAAACCAATTTAAGGTGAATGAGAAATTAAGGCCAAATGATGACCATTTGAAGTTGAAATAAATTAAAATAATAATTGGTGGGAAATTGGAAAAGTGTCAATCCTACATAGGAAAGTTAGAAGAATATAAATCACTTTATATTACTCAAGTTTGGGACTTGGGTTTGGACCCGAAGAGGTACTAATAATTTTTGAAGGGGAGAGAACCTATATGCTAGTAGGTTGGGCCAAAGACTACACGCGCGGGCCGCCGCCGTCCGTTCGAGCGGTCGGCTCGGCACGAGCCACGGGTCGTGAGCTTGGGCTATATATATTTTTTGGTAAAATAATATTTGTTTTATATTATTTTATTATTTAAAATATTATATATTTAATTTATTCCTCGATTTTTCTGTGCGTGACACGTGAATTCTTCTAAAAGGACGGTTGACTGTTGGCGATTGATGGTTCCTGTCCAAACGGTTTGTGTCTGTTGGAGACACAACTTTTCGACCGTTGTGTCTTTTGGACACAACTTTTCAACTTCTATAAATTGGTCCCCATACCCGATTTTCATTCACTCCAAAAAAATCAATTTTGATTTTATTTCTTTTCCCAATATTATTCTCTACACCCTGCATTATTCATATTTTGCTTTCTAGCCTCCGAAATAGTTTTCGTACATTTTAGTCTTTCAACTTCTAGAGAGATAAAAAAACGTGAGTAGGTTTGTCAGGTCTTGTAATTTGTAGTGCTACTATTACAAGTCGAGGTCATTGTATCTTGGGAGACGAGTGCCGAAATACCGTCGCACCAGTGCGAGGCATTATCGTCTTAAGGAGAAAGAGTCAAACTCTTGCCTCGACCATTATCATTCACTTTTTCACGCTGTTATTCTGCCCAACTCAGTTCGTGGTAATATTATTACTTGCCTATATCCAACATAATATATTTCAATGCTTTCTCGTGACTTGGCGTAATCTCTATTCGACTTTTCCTCGAAGGTTGAGATTGATGAATCAGATAGAGGGAATTAAACTATAATAGTTTTAGGATTGTGAACGAAATTTGAGTGTAGTTATTCATCACAAGCAATCATAATACAAGGAAAACGTACTACTTTAACTACAATTAGGGTAATGTTACCAGTAAACTATGTAATGTTTACCTTAGTAACATGTACCTTGTAGTAGTAAATTTTGAAGTACTTAGACATGGTTAAGGTTTTGTTGGCTAGAAGTCAGTCACTTCAGTTTGGAAATTAGTAAGATTTGTTTTATACAAAAGATGGTATATATTGTCTAAGTTTTGGAGAGTATAAGGGGATGTTCTCTTCGTATTTCATTATTTAATTTTGAATTCATTTTGAGTTTTGTGTTTTGAGTGTCCATTTTGAGATTGCTGAAAACGCGTCTTTTTTTTTGTCATTTTTAAAAATTATTTTCAAAAATAAAAATAAAAAATGAAATTTTGGTTTGGTTTTAATTAAAACAGCCAAAACAATTTTTTTAGTGTTTTTCGTTTTGTTTGTAAATTTTAAACTTGTTTTTGGACATTCATTTATGAAAATAGATAAATAAACGTGTTTTTAATGTTTTCGAGAATTGAAAATAGCCTGAAAATTGCAAAGAGAATTGTCTCTAAATGAGACAATGGTTGTAATAATAAAGAAAATCAAAAGGAAAAGATAAAACATAGCTCCATTTACAAAGGTCCAAAACTGGGAAAATTACAGAATTTTTCCTCAATCTATACTGCTCTGAGCAACTTCATCCCCAACCTTTAAAATAAAACATTTTGACATTCAATTTTTTATTATTGTTGCAAAAGTAGTCTTGATGATGAAAACCATCCCCTTAACTGCATCTAATGAAACATTTGTAGTTTTAATAAAAACAAATAAAATTAGAAATAGATGAACAGGAAAAAGGTTAAAGAACACCTCACACTTAAAACCTACAATAAACTTAGCCAGAGTCCTTTAGCTTCTTCCAATATCTCAACCTAGTTGCCATATATTCGATGGGGATCTTGCAAGATCATCTCCGACAAAAATGGAATTAGCATTTTCAATTGTCTTTTATTGCAAGATAGCTGCTTTTTAATTTGCGAGCTTCTTGCCATCAGCAAAGGAATTTGAGAGCTTTATTTTTGGGTAATGTCTAGGGATGACAACGGGAAGGACGATCATTTCCCCCTCGTCTCATTAGGTGTTTTTGTCACCCTGCATCGTCCTCATACCCGATTAAAGCGGAGGGGGACGGGACGGGATGGGGTGGGGTGCGGCCCCATTTATCACCTCATTTATATTTTCTTGTTTATTTATTTATTTTATTTATTGTTTTTAGTCTTTAATTAGTAAATATAATTATTTTTTTCTAATTTGTTAAGAATAATTTGTGTTATCTTTAAAAATAATGATAAATCTTTTATTTTTGTTTAATAACAAAAAAAAAGATTTAAATTTGAAATTAACTTTAAACGTAATGGGGCGGGAGCTATGTTTTACATACCCGCTTCGGGGTAACGACCCACATCCCGTCCCTGCTCTGTTTATTCGGTTAAGTGGGTTATTTCCACCACATTCGAGGCGGGATCTCATGAGTGTCGCGTTGAACGAATTTTTCTGTCGTTGCTAATAATGCCATTCCAAATTCACAAGAACTACCTTTAAGCTAGCTCCTATATGATGGAGGTTACTTGAAAAAAAAAATCACCTATTTTGGATTATGTGTGGGTCCTGTTAGCAAGTAAAATCTGTTGAAGAACGCCTCTTACACGTGGCATGTGTTTGCTACCAAAAGCTGAAAGGACTCTATTGCCCTTGGTCAAGACTCAAAACAACGGGGAAAATCATATAACACCGATTGAGGGACGAGCAATTCTATCTTTTTCGAAGGTGAGAGAAGGATAAAAAGAGAAGGAAAACGCTAAATGTACATAATGGACACCATAATGGTGTCCATAATGTACACATGTTGGCCCCCTATTGGGGGTTTGCCTGTGGCGTCAGGCGGCCCCTCAATAGGGAGCCGTCATGTATACATTATGGACACTATTATGGTGTCCATTATGTACTCATAGCACATCCCAAAAGGGAATTACAGATTAAAGGGAAAATGTCAAGTGAGTAATGTCATATGTTCTGTCAAGGGTTGCCCAGCTATGTGAATATTCTATTCAAATTTTGAACCTATAGCTTTTAAGATGCAATTTAGCAGCATCAAACACACCTGGGCTAAATTGAAATTTACAATGCTTGTATTGTATTGCTATGGTTTTGATGGTCATGAACAACGCAAAGTTGACCTGGGCCATGTCTAGCACAAGGGCAGACCTTTCGAAGATAGAATTAAATTCACCGCTACAGAGTCGTTGGACTTATACACCAGGGGATTAGTGGAATTTCTAGGGACTGCATTGGGGAAATCTACGAAAGTTAAGCAGATAGATAGACTTCTTTCTCGGTGATAAGGAAGAGCGAGAAAAAAAAATCAAATAATTGTTTTTTAACCAACGCTCCCTTTTGAATATACAGGTACTGAGAGTCCTCTCGTTATCAACCAACAGACATCATCTGACTAGGTCTTGTCGGTATCAATAACGAGAAGGAAACAACCAAATAAAAATATCAACTAAGTATGGCTCATGAGCCAGACAAAATCCTAAGTTTAGGGAAGATCTGAGCAAGAGGGAATGCCTAGACGACATTTTAGTGCTTCAGCTTTGCACACATTCATTTTAACAGAAAATATAGTGAAAAATGTGTACTAGAACAAGCTGTGCAATGTTAATGAAAGAGTGACGACCAGCCTAACTTACACCTTTTGAAAGATTGAATATCAATTTGTAACTCAAACAATAAGTTAGGAACCAATGTTGCAATTTTGCCTTGTAACTGACAAAACCCAGCGTTGTGGCGTTTCCGTTATTTCTTATGTCCCGCAGACAAAATTTCCCTTTCCCTATTTCTCTCTCAGTACAAAAACAGTTTCAAATTTATCGTCACGCTTCCTCTACAATGTACTTTCTCTCTCTGAATTCTATAACACTACGCAGAGCGCTTGAGAGAGAATACCGGAAATTGAAGAGTAGAAATGGGACAGCATTCGTTGATTTACAGTTTTGTGGCGCGTGGAACGGTGATCGTGGCGGAGTACACGGAGTTCACGGGGAATTTCACTAGCATAGCTTTCCAATGCCTACAGAAACTTCCGGCTGCTAACAACAAGTTTACCTATGACTGCGACGGCCACACCTTCAACTACCTTGTCGAGGATGGCTTCAGTAAGCCCCTTGTGAATTGTGATCGATTTGTTTGATACAAATATTATGTTTATAAGTTCTCTTAAATATATGTCTTTGGTTTGATGATCAGTTCGTGTGATTCTTAGGTTTTTATTGTATTATTTTTATTTCTGATTAGAAGTTTGATATAATTTGAATTTACTTGTTAAAAGTTTGGATCAGTTTTGAAATTCTTAAGATATCATTTTATTTTATTTATTTTTAAGAAGAAGGGGTTAAAAGTAAGTCTGCAGTCCGACTAGTCATGGTATGCTGTTTTATTTTAAATTTAGAATTGGCATGTAATTTTGAGTTCCTGACAAAGGAAATCATTCTGTATACTTATGTGTCCTTTGATCTTATTTTTCTTGAATTACTTATTTTTGTTGGTTATTTGAATCAGTCTGATCTCCCTTCTCTTTTTGGAAAATGATAAGAGTTCTTTTAATTTAGAAATATATCTTCCAGCGGTTCTTTGCTGAAATTTTTCTCTTTGTTTGATCTGGTTTGCTTTGTGCTAATGAGCATTATCATTTTTGTCACGTTTTATAATGGTCTATGGCATTTGATAAGCCCCTCACTTTTGAAATGAGGTTATTTGTTGAGTTTTTATTTTAACTAAGGTTAATCATTTGTTCATGCAAAAAGATGAGAATCCAGTTTTAATTTCTAGCATCGAACTGAAAGTCCAGTTTACTAACGCAGATTCGAGCCTCTAGTTTTACCTTTGTATGTTTCTATGAGACAAACCTCTGAACTCATTCTTCAAAATTACATTCCTAATGGTGGAGATTGTAACGGGATAATCTTGTTGAATAATTCATAAAATGATTAATGATATTGAGTATAATCGAGATTTCCCTATAGAACAGTGTTTGTCTTTCTAAATGCTTGTTCCATCTCTCGTGTCTTCGTTCTTTCTCTTCATCGACCTACATCAGAAGTTCATTTGACCTACTTGGCAGTTTTCTCAACTTTTAATATATGAATCTAGAAATAGGTCGATTATGTCATTACATAATGCCTGTGATGTTGGATTACTTCAATTTTTCATTGATTCCTCCCTCTTTGGGACTCTCGAATTTGAAGATTGCCGCTTCCATTTCTAATGATGCCATCTTTCTTAGCCATCTCTTGAACATGCAGCGTTCGAACAAAATTATATGCTTGAAAATGCCTGAAAATGTCTCAATAATGTAGATTATAGGTGGTTTTTTATCCAATTTTTCCTTTGGGTTTACTCAACTTGACTAACTTTTCTATGTATTAATGACAGCATATTGTGTTGTTGCCGTCCAATCTGTTGGCAGGCAGATTCCTATGGCATTTCTGGAGAGAATTAAGGAGGATTTTACCAAGAAATATAGTGGGGGGAAGGCAGCTACTGCTGTTACTAACAGCCTAAATAGAGAATTTGGGTAAAGTTCTCTCTCTTTTATTCTTTTTCCATTCTGTTTTAATTCAGAAATGTTTTTGTTTCTCACATTACTTTCTACGGGCATAATGTCATAAACATAGGCCCAATTTGAAGGAGCAAATGCAGTACTGTGTGGATCATCCTGAGGAGATCAGCAAGCTTGCAAAGGTGAAAGCTCAGGTTTCAGAAGTCAAAGGGGTGATGATGGAAAACATTGAGAAGGTAAAACCATTCTTCACATTCCTATAAATTATTTATGTTGTGCAATTTTCATTGTTCAGTAATATGTCATTTTAGTTTCTAAGTGGTGCATTGATTCTTGATTAAGGCTTATCTTTCTGCAGGTTCTAGACCGTGGAGAGAAAATTGAGCTTCTGGTAGATAAAACAGATAACCTTAGCTCTCAGGTGTGCAAATGCTTGTGCTTATTTCTTGTGGAGAGCATAGATATTTTAAGTTTGTATACCATAAGATGCAATGTCTACTAGCTATGACAATGATTTGAACTGCAGGTTAATGCCTCAAGTTCAGGCTTTATAGTTTTATAACCATTAAATTGATCGGGATCAGTATAAATAAATAATGAAGCTTTAAAATAAATGTTCAAAAATAGATGTTCATAAATATTCTGTTAGTGAACTTGTTGGCCCCTTCTATCACTTGTTACTTTTGGGGAGCATAAGTTGGGTTAGGTATTCTTTAACAGGCTATATAGCCTGAAAGCTCTGAAGCCAACTGCCCCTCTGGCTCTGGGTCATTCATATTCTTCCGCACACAGTTCTCTTGTTTGGTGTTTCGGCTCACTTAAGAATTTTAGTATTTCGAGTGTTTATGTTAAATCTCTTAGGTTTATCTAGTCACTGGATCCATTGCTTTTACCGACACATCAATATACGTACACAGATGAGGCTCTTATATTGTGGGAATGTTGACCTGCTTTTTCTGCTGTAGGCACAACACTTTAGGACACAAGGAACTCAAATGAGGAGAAAGATGTGGTTGCAGAACATGAAGATAAAGTTGATAGTCCTTGGCATTATAATTGCTTTGATTCTTATCATAGTTTTATCAGTCTGTTCTAAAGGAAAATGTCATTAGTGTGTAGATTCTTCAATATATTTTGCCTAAGCTGGTTGTTGATAGTCGTTCGTGTTGCTTAATCTTTCGATTACTTGCCCGTGTAATAGTCTGTACTTTGCGGGACTGCTTGTTTAGTTTGTATTTGAAATCCATCGAAAGTATTAGTGAATAAAAGCCAAGTGGTAATTTAACATTTGAAGATTGTGTGAATACTTGAAAGGGCAAAATTAAAGTCGAATATTGAAGATTTTATTGCTGGAAACTACTTTTAACAGGCAGCCGGAAATGGCTGTGGAGGTCTCTGAGGGAGTCAACAAAATCCAACTAAGCATCAGTCTCGGGGGTATACTGGAGTTTGGTCCATTAACTACCATTAGGATTGGGGTGAGAGCATCAACTAAACATGTGACACTGAGTCCTAAAACTCGAGGGCCATAAAAAGATAATATTGAAAAGAAAACTTATTTAAATTTCATTTCATAAATTAAGAAAGTCAACTAAAAAAAAAAAAAAAAACCATGTTCATGATACTTAAAAATTTCACAAAATAAAATTTAAAGATAGTTCTAATTTATTTCCACCACCACGACCATGTCCAAGCTCCAATCTTCCCAACGTTTAGTTACTTGAAAGGGGGAAAACTTGAGGGTGAGAAAATCTCAATAAGCATACATGTGTTTATAAGTTTCTAATCATATAACTTTTTGAATAGTAGAACTTGCATAAAGGATACACACTGTACAGAACTTAAGTCGTATGAGTTTTACTTGCGTAGAGTTACTAGAACTCCGGTCCGAAACTTAGAACATACACATGGATCCACAAACATATTTTTCAAAAGTACAGCATAACAACATGTATATACTTACAGTTGTGTGGGGGAAAAATAAAAGCAAAAAATTGGCTTGTTTGATTTCCACTCCAAAGTTTTCTTGAGTAGCGTGAGTGCTAAATATTTTTGTAATATGAAATGTGTGTGTGTAAAGGACGGGTTGTGAGAGAGAAGAGAAAGAAGTGAGGTGTAAATTTCTTAAAAATCATGCACCATTTATAATATACTGATGACGCATGTGATAAACCTCATAATTTATTCAAATAAATTTAAATACTTAAATATAATAATATCGAAAAGAATTTGTGATAAAATTGAATATTTAAAGATAATCTTAGTATCCAATAGAATTTGTGATAATATTAAATACTTCAAAAAAAAACCATAATATTCAACAAAAATTGTGATAATGTTGAATATTTAAAAATACTCATAATATCCATAAAAAATTATTTATTTAACTTTATCACAAAATCTGAGAGGTTCTACTACTTTGGAATTCAAATATTTGCACTTTAATACCAGAAATATTATCCAATAATCAATTAGGTCTCTAAACTATCATGTCCACGTGATAAGGTCATAAATTCTAATATAATGACTAATTTTGAGATATGAGGTGTCACAATCTACCCCCCTTAAAATAAATTTCATTCTCGAAATTTTCCTCAATTGTCGTTGGTGAAAAGTTAGGGATACTTAGATCACATTTCCTCTTCGCATTTCCAAGTGGCCTTCTCTATTGAATGATGTTGCCATAATAACGGTATTACTCTGCTATAAAGCTTCTATACTTTCTGAGTTATGACGCATATCGATGCTTCTTTGTAACTCAGATTCAGTTGAATATCCAATGGTTGGCGTCTGACCACATGAGTTGGGTCCGAAACATACTTTCTGAGTATTGATACATGAAAGATATTGTTTACCGCTAAAAGCTCCAGTGGCAAAGCTAATTGGTATGCAATATTTCCAATCTGCTTTAAAATTTCAAAAGGACCAATGTACCTTGGTCTAATCTTATCCTTCTTGCCAAAGCATAATACTCCTTTCATTGGTGCAACTTTGAGGAATACCTTATCACCTATTATAAACTCTAGATCTTTTTTTCTTATATCTGCATAACTCATCTGTCTATCCTGAGCCATTTTCATATTGACTCAAATTTTCTCAATAGCCCGCAGTCTGTTCAATGATCTCTAGACTTCAAATTTTTCGCCCTCCGATATCATCCCAATGAATTGGCGATCTACACTTCCTCCCATATAATGCCTCGTATGGTGCTATGCTAATAGAGGCGTGATAGCTGTTGTTGCATGCAATCAAGGGTAAATATTTCTCCCAATGTCCCCTAAACCCAAAGATGTAGGTTCGAAACATATTCTCCCGTGTTTGAATAGTTTGCTTAGACTGTCCATCTGTGTTGGGATGAAAAGTCATACTAAATTTAACTTAGTTCCCATAGCTTAATGTAAATTTTTCCATAAGTTTGTTTGAACCTTAGTTCCCTATCTGATACGATTGAAACTGGGATACCTTGTAGCCTCACTTTTCCTTAACGTATAACTGTGCAAATTAATCCATAGAAAATGTCATGTGAATAGGTAAGAAATGAGTTGCTTTGGTTAATCAGTCAACAATCACCCAAATAGCCTCATGTCCTCTCACTGACTTTGGGAACCTACAACAAAGTCCAACGTCACATGTTCCTATTTCCATTTTGGAACCTCCAACGGTTGCAGTAACCCTGATGGTTGCTGATGTTCGGCTTTCACCTATTAACATATCAGACACTTCTCCACATAGTTAGCTATATCTTCCTTTATATTTTCCCACCAAAACACAACTCTTCGGTTAAGATACATATTTATACCTGGATGTACAGAATAAGGAGCAGAGTGGGGCTTCCTCCAAGATTTCAGTTTTCAATTCGTCGAAATCTGGTACACGCGAGCGTCCTCGATGATATAATGCTTTATCCTCGGTTATGGTGAAATCTTTCCTCTTTTCTATGTAAATCTCATATTTGATAAACTTGAAGGATTGATCACCCTTGTGATAACTCTTAATCACATCACGGAGAGTCGGTCGAACTAAAAGTACTGCCATTTGAGAAATAGAATCCGTGGGGGTAGCTACCACTTCGAAGCTTAATCTCTTAAATTCTCTCCATAAAGGTCTTTGTACTGTCAACATTGCCACTTGTCCCGTTGTCTTTCTACTCATGGTGTCGGCTACTACGTTTGCCTTGTCTGGATGGTAATGAATTTCATAATCATAATCCTTTACCAGTTCAAGCCATCTCATCCGTCTCCTGTTCAACTCTTTCGAAGTGAAGATGTACTTAAGGCTCTTATAATCTGTATAAATGTCATACTTTTTTTCGTAAAGATAATGCCTCCAAATCTTCAAAGTATGAATTACCGCAGCTAGTTCTAGGTCATATGTGTAGGGTAATTCTGCTCACGAGGCTTTAACTGCCTCGATGCATAAGCAACTACCTTACCTTATTGTATCAAAACACTTCAAATACCCTGCTTAGTTGCATCACTGTAAATAACAAAACCTTCTGATCTTTCAAGTATGGTTAACACTGATGCATTGATTAATTTCTTTTTCAACTCTTCAAAACTTGGTTATTTTTTTGTCCATTCAAACTTTATACTCTTGCGAGTCAACTGTGTTAATGGTCTGGATATTTTGGAGAATCGCTCAATAAACCTCCTGTAGTATCTTGCTAAACCTAAAAAGCTGCAACTCTCTCCTACATTGGTTGACCTAGACCAGTTCAATATTGCATCTAATTTACTGAGGTCCACCTCTATTCCCTGTAATGTGACTCTATGTCCAAGAAATACCACCCGTTCCAACCAAAAATCACACTTCTTGAATTTTGCAAAAATTCTTTCCTTTCTCAGGATCCCTAACACAATTCTTAAATGTTTTTTATGTTCTTCTTCACTTTGAGAGTAGACTAAAATGTCATCAATGAATACGATGACACATTTATCCAAGTATTCATGAAATACTCAATTCATCAAGTTCATGAAAACTCCAAGAGCACTTGTTAAGCCAGTGACATAACTAAAAACTCATAGTGACCATACCAAGTTCTAAAAACAGTCTTTGAGACATCACTAGGTTGATCATCAACTGGTGATATCCCGACATCAAATCAATCTTTGAAAATACTTTGGCCCTACTTCGTTCGTCAAACAAGTCTTCGATTCTAGGCAGTAGATACTTATTCTTAATAGTGATTATATTCAGTTCTTGATAATCAATACACATCATCATTGTCCCATCCTTTTTTCTTAACAAACAACACTGACACCTCCCACAGTGATACGCTGGGTCGAATGAATCATGTTCCCAACAATTCCTCCATTTGGGCCTTCAGTTCCTGTAATTCCTTTGGTGCCATCCTATAAGGGGCCTTAGAAATGGGCGTAGAACCAGAAGCTACATCAATCGTGAACTCCAATTCTCGTTCCGACGACATTTTATTCAAATCATGAGGAAAGACATCAAGAAACTCCTGTACTACCTTAACATCACTTACTTTTAGCTCTTCATTTTCCTTAGATACTATTGACATCAAGAATCCCCTACAACCTTCTCAATTCAAGAGTTTCTAGTTGTCAATGCCGAAATAATACAGGATAGACATTTTGTCTTGGTTACTAAAAGATGAAGTTCTATATCTCCAGATTGCTTAACAACCGCTTCCATTTTAAAACACAAAATAGTTGCGTGATTATTAGAAAACCAGTCAATTACAAAAATCAAGTCGAAGTCTTGCATGTTCAAGACATATAAGTTCGTCTCTAAGGATTTACCATCAATCTCTTCCTTAGTTGTCCTTACTATATGATCTGCACCTAACACTTCTCCTGAGAGCATAGCATTTTCTAAGGGAGTACTTATATGTTCATTAGGCGCATTGAGTTTGCTCACAAACTTAGGAGATATAAAAGAATGCATGGAGCCAGAATTAATCAAAGCATAAGCAATGGTTCGAGATATAAGGATGTTATCTGCTATGACGTTGCAATCCTGCTCCTCTTCCTGCTTTGTGAGTACATAAGCCATAGCTTGGCCTCTAGGAGGATTACCAAGCTTCTATTGTTGCTATTGTTGCTTCTGCTTCTATTTCTGTCCCCTAAGGCATATTTTTGCCATGACATGTTTCACCATAGTTGAAGCATACATTGGTACCCATGAGACACAATCCATCATGACGCTTTTGGCACTTTTCGCATTTTCCCTTATAATCCTCCCATTTAGCTTTTATGGTTCTACATTCTACTTGTTCTCCCCACTAGTACGACGCTTGAAATCTGCTAATTGTGCACTTGCTAACACTTTATGGAAGGTTCCTAGTTGAAGTACTACTGATGCATGCTTTAGGTCATCTCCCAACCTTTCTTCAAAACATCTTGCCTTTTTCTCCTCAATGTCCACTTGGTTAGGGACATATTGGGATAACTCCTCAAATTTTATCTCGTACTCAGTTAAAGACATCGATCCTTGAACTAAATTAAGAAATTCTTTCTCTCCTTCTCATTGAGGATACTCGTGGGGTAATACTTTCTCGAGAACTATTCTTCGAATTCGATCCATGTTCAGATGTGTCCGTGGGCCCTCGACTTTGAGGTTGAGTCCCACCAATGCATGGAGCCTTTCTTAAGCATAAATGTTGTACAAATAACCTTCCTAGTGTCAGGGTAGTAAATAAGGTCAAAATTTCTTTATTCCGACAAGTCAATCATCTACTTCCAATAGATATGTACTATCCTTGAAGGTTGGAGGTTGTTGCTTGAAAAGTTCTACAATAAATAGTAGCATGCTGTCTTCTGCCACCGTTGGTGTTGCGGTGCACTGGTGGTGGTGGTGCATGTTGCAACGGCGTCGTCTCTTGGACAAATGTGCTCATCATAGTGAGAAATTGTTGAGCAAACTTTGGGTCAGTGCCATTAGGTTGGGGTTGCTAGAGCGATTGGGATTGTTCGTCGTTGTTTTCTCTCGTACCTCAGGGTGCCATAGCCTTTGCAAATAATATTGCAATTATTTTCAATAAGCAAAGACAGAAATGAGAAAATAATGTATTTTATTCATAGAATCTTCATAATTTCATAAAAGTACGTAGGGTATACCCAACGTCCAAGCAAAAGGAAAATCTACTAGGTAAAAGGATAGTAAGGTATACCAAGCCCCCATGCAAACTTAGAAAATCATATACTATAGCAAGAATTTGAACATAAGACTATAATCTAGTAGTTTTTCCTAGTGCTCTCATCATGGCTTGGTTATGGGTCCTTCAAAAGGTTTTCTTCTTCCCTAGGTTCTCTAGGCACATACTCTATTATGTTGCCCTCACTGTCTACTCTGATATTTCCTCGTGATCGTTCCCATCGGGCACAATACGAGGCTAGCATCGACAGCAATCTGGTTCGTGCCTCTTAGACCTCTCAATAATTTTATAATCCTTGCTATTGATAATCCATCTTTTTCTAAAGCTCTTAATAAAGTGTTTGACAGATGGTCATACATTTCATCAAGTTGTTTCGCGAAGTCTCTTCAATATCTGATAAGGGTTCTAAGTAGGAGAAAACTGTCTCATCTCTACTAAACTCTTGTCTATTCAGTCGAGCCCCTCAATAAATGACTTCAATAGCATCCAAATGCTTTACGAAGTTGTGATTTGGATTCTTTGTATAAATCCTAAGGAGGTACAAGAACCTTGATCGATTCTATTTTCTAATCCTCTCTTTTCTTGTATGGACTGGACCTCTAACCATCTACGAAAGATATAAAAGGCTTAATTAATATCACTATTCGTATTTAGGGTTTCAAAGGAAATAAACTTACCAATTTAGAAGTTTTCCTAAAATGGAAATTTTTCAAAAATTTCGTGGGAGAATTTCTTGAAATATGATTTCTAAAATAGAATGTTCTTAAGAGTTTCTGAAAATAAGGTTTTATAAAGATGGGATTGTAATATTGTTTTCATTCTATTGGTTTGAATAATGTTCAACTGGGTGACTTCTAGGTAAGGAATGAGGTCACAAACGGATCGCTTAAATCACAAATTTGCTTTAGACAATTTAGGTATTTTTTATAAAGTCCTTCAGTTTTTGTGAACACCCTAACCAAGGGAACTCAAATAATAAAAATGGATGGAAGTAATTAAAAGCAATTTTTTTTATTTTTTATTTTATTTTTAATTATACTATTATTTATTCGAGAGATATTCTAAGATCAACTATTCTCATGGGTTGATAAATTCTCTAACAAAATCATTAGTCTAAAATCACATAATATCGTAAACATTTTCAATTTCAAAACTTGCAATATTAATAATAAGCTTTTTATAATTAACATATATCCGTAAAATCATTTTTATCCATACTTTGCTACGTTGGTATTGCCATGAAAATTCATGATTGCTATTTTACATAATAAATTGGTTAACATGGCAAAGGATATATAATTGTTTGTTCGTAAATTTTACATAAATTCTTAAAAATTAGCAAGACATTCAATGTAAATAACTAAATAAATTACGCATATATTTATACCTAACTGGGAGACTGAAGTTTGGACGATTGTCGTTGCCTGTAGTGAACTTTTAAATAAACTTGTTTCCAATAAATCTTTATCTTGTTATTAGTTATTTTAATACAATAACTAAAATAATAACTTATTTGTCTAAAATAATAATTATAACTTAAAATTTTATTATTATATACATTCAATTATTTTTTTTTATTATTTATTTGA
>CAIGRB010106301.1:75362-104755 GCA_903798255.1 Fraxinus quadrangulata
TTATCGACTGATCGAATCTCGTGACAGCTTGATGTCCTAAAGCGAAATTACCTGTCTATGACTGCTGCGACCTCTGTTTATAATCACCTCCATGATACAACGATCAAATAAATCAATTGTACAGCAATCACAGATGATTTCAAGAACTCTCAAGTGTTCTTCAGAAAATATGTAAAAATGAGTATAATATTTTTCTGAATAGGGAGATATAATTTCGTTTTTTGTAGTTATTTTCTAATACCCAGAAGTGTGTTTATATAGGAAGAAAAAATATGTAACTTCCTTTGCCATAATCCAGTATTAATTGCAATTTTTATGGATAGTGATATTGTTAAAGACCTTTTAATATAATGCGTGATGTGTGATTCGAACATCCGACCTCCCACACAAATTCCACACTTATCACCAATTGGGCACTTCATCTGAATTAATTTATTTCTTTCACATATTATATTTATTGTATAAATATCTAACATATATTACCTAAGAAATTCATGCATAGGTTATGGATAAAGGTGACCATTCAAAAGGACGGGGTCCTCCAAGTTATAACAACAATGGAGAAAGAGAGAAAGAAGATGGAAATATCAAATGGAATGAATTTTGCAAGACTTGAACACGCGATAAACATTGTCCTCAAACAATATGTGCCTCCTTTTCAGATGTTTTTAAGGATTCAAATGGAAAATAATTTGTATGATGAAGAAAACCAAAGTACAAATGTTTCTTCAAAATGGACTTTATGAAAACTTTAAAATGTTTGAATATAATTCTTGATGATTTGGAATAACAAAGGATGAATTTCTTGATGTTAATTGATAATTGAAAATGGAATACTAGATGAATTTCTTGATGTTAATTGATGATTGAAAATGGAATACTAACTCCTATTTATAGTATTCAGGTGATACACCACGAAATGGTTCCAACCATTCATCAAATGGTGGAATCCATTTACCAAAATAAAATCACAAAATTAGCCATAATGGCTAGTTTCTATGCCCATGCAATTGCATGGACATATCTCATGCTATCGCATCGCGAGAGGTAAAAAAAACTCAGTTTATGTAGGTTCAAGCCATGTGATTGCAAGGCCATTTTGCCCATGTTTGTATTCCCATTTCATCCACCAATTTGACCCTTTTGAGGCCCACTTCCAAATCTTTGATTTTGAACAATAAGATATGATAATCCATCACTTGTTCAAAATCAATATCAATCACATATTCAAAATATCAACACTTATGCATAAGGATTATATATCTTTCGATTTGAATCTAACCATAGTATAAATCTCACAAAGTATTATCGAAATTTCAAGTAGCATGAAAGCTTTGAACCAGTTATTTCTTGTGACAATACCGATAAAATCACACATAGAGGTGTTATGGTTTCACAAATTCCTCAAACTCACTTAGTGCTATTATGACCTTATACTTACTTTATTTATTGAACTTTTAATAGAGAAACACTATCTCTCTATTAAGGTGACACCATCTCGAAGTTCACATGAGTGAGATTCTTCCAATATCTTTGTTATTTTTTAGAGATACGTGTATCCCGTACTGAACTACATTGAGAGTTTTATAAATCATCCCTCCAACCGTAACAATCAGCACTATTTATCAATGATGAGGTTTTATAATTGGTTAATAGTGCTAAAACTTATCCACTTATCGAATATGATATGTTATTACCCTTTGAACCTAGATATACTTATTTAGTATATTTCGGTAGGATTGCTATCATTGTGGACTTTTAATCAAAGAATTTCAACCCCATCATTCTCGATGTTGATCTTACTAATTCTCTTGTAAAAGGTTTAGTCAACGGATTTGCTAACTTTTTACTAGACTCAACATATGTAAGAGAAATTATTACATACTTGATAAATTTTCTCACATACTCATGTCTTAGCTCATAAGTCTAAACTTTTCATTTTATACTTTGATATATGATCGTTTTAAAGTGGCTTGACTATCACACGGAATAGGTATCGAAAAAATATCCTTTGCATCTAAAGGAATTTTATAAAGAAGATTCCTTAACCACCCAGCCTCTTTCCTGTTTCAACCAATTCTACAAACTCCGACTCTATTGTTGAGTGTGTAATGTGTGTTTATTTTTTAGAGTTTCAAGAAATTGCACATCTTCCAAGAGAAAACACCCAACCTGAAATAGACTTGTTTTCTCCAACACTTGATATCCAACTAGCGTCGATACATCCTTCTAGAATAGTTGAGAACTTTGTATATTGTAGTCCAAAATTTTTTGTTTTCTTCAAGTAACCAAAATCCCTCAAAATGGCGTTCCAATGTTCCGAACTTGGATTACTAGTAAACCTACTTAGTTTACTAACAGCAGATGCAGCATCTAGTCTTGTACATTGTACCGCGTACATAAGACTTTCAATTGCACTTATTTGAGCTATTTCTCTTTCATCATTCTTTATTAACTTGATACGTGGATCCAACGAGGTATTTGTCTTTTTAATGTTTCAATGTTTAATATTGTTTATCACATTCTCAACATAATGTGATTGGTTTAATGAATTATCCCCACTATCATTTTTAACTTTAATACCAAGGATATTGTCTATTTGTCCAAAATCCTTCATTTTGAACGTAGAGGATAGAAACTTTTTTGTTTCTTTAATCCTTTCCATATAATTACTAATAATTAACATATCATCCACATAAAAACACACAAATGTAATAGTATAATTACGTACTTTAATATATAAACATTTATTTACTAAATTATGAATGAAATCATTTGAGATAATTTTAGAGTCAAATTTCTCATACCACTTTTTAGATGCTTATTTTAATTCATATATGGATTGGCTAATTTGCCTACCTTATGTTCATTTTTTGGTAAAACAAACTCTTATGATTCTTCCATATAGATCTCCTCCTTGAGATCCTCAATTAGCTATGCCGTTTTGACATCCATTTGATGAATATGTAAATCAAACATTAATGCTAATGCAAACAAGATCTTTATTGAGGTTCCTAGCCAATGATGCATATGTATCAAAATAGTCGATTCATTCATTTTATCGATATCTTTTAACTACTAATCATGCTTTTATATGTGTTGAGTGCACTATCAAAATTATATTTCCTTCTAAACACTCATTTGCAACCAATGGATTTAGATCCTTTTGGCAAATCGACAATTTCCCAAGTGTTGTTGATATAATAGAATCTATTTAATCATTTATTGCATCTTTCCAAAATATGCAATTTCTAGAAGATAGGTTCTTTATAAGTTTTAGGATCACTTTCAACTTGAAGAACAAAATAACTGTTCGTACAACATCATTTTTTTCCCTCGACTAAGTAGAGATAAATAAGATGAGAGTCGATTTCATCTGATCTTGAACCCTTTTCTTTTCTAACTCTCTTGCTTTTTCAAGGTTGACTTGATAGTTCAAGATCTCTCGTAGATGTTTCTACTTGTGATTCTCTAGAAGCGGGAATGTCTACATGAGTTTCATTTTGAGAGTTTCTTGTTACCAATATATTTTAGAAGAACTCAACATTCCTTGATTCTATTATAACATTGGATTCTAAATTTAATAACTTATAGGCCTTTCTATTTGAAGCATATCTCACAAATGTACATTTTATACCTCTAGGGCTTAATTCGATTATTTTAGAATCCGTGTTCTTGCAATAGGCAAGATACTCCCACTCTTTCAAATAATTTATATTTGGTTTCCTTACTTTCTACATTTCATATAGAGAAACTTTATTCTTTTTCAAATGAATTCTATTTACTATATGACAAGCGCTAAGTAAAGTTTCACCCCATAAATTAAAAGGCAATTAGCATTTAATGGCATTAATCATTTCTAAGAATGTTCTATTCTTTTTTTTTCTTTTTTTTCTATTCTTTTTTTTTCTTTTTTTTGCTAAACTATTTTATTCAGGTGTACGTGGTGTAGAACATTGGTGTATAATGTTGTTTTGTTCACAAAATATGTTGAATTCAATTGAGAAGTATTTTTCATCTTTATTACTTCTTAGAGTCTTTATTTTTCTTCCTAATTGATTTTCAACTTTTGCTTTGTATATCTTAAATGTTCCATCTTTATGTTTAAGTAAGTACACATAAAGTATACCTAGAGTAATCATCAATGAATGTAATAAAATATCTATTAGCTCATCTTGTTAACATACCATTCAATTTTCAAATATCAGAATGCACAAATTCAAGTAATTTTGATGATATTTCTCCACTACGAAATGATTTTTTAATTATTTTAGATTTAATACAAGTTTCATATTTATCTAAGCTATCAAGTTCACATGATATTAAACCACATTTAATAATTCTTTTCATAGTGTTAATACCTATGTTTGCTAATATATCATGTCATAAAGTAATGTAATCGATCATATAAGCAAAAGAATTATTTTTATTAGAATCATCATCGAGAATACATAATTTGACTATTCATTCACTTGAATAGCCTTTACCAACAAAATACCGATTTCGGGTTAATACAAGTTTTTCCGACTCAAATACAGATTTTATTCCTGGTTTTTCCAAAAGAAATCCACTTGCTAAGTTTCTATTCATTTCTAGTATATAAAGAACATTGGACAAGTAATCTTATTTCTCAAAGTGAAGATGATATCGATAGTCCTTTTGCCAATCAATTTAGAGCATCCTTCATTTCCTATTTGAATCTCTTGTCCATCAACAATATCATGATATGTTTTAAAAAGTGACTTATCAAAACAAACATGAATTATTGTGTAGGTGTCATACCACCAACCCGGGACTTTGCTTTGGATTGCATTTATTTCACTCACAAAAGCAATAATCTCTTCAACGGAGTTCACATTTTCATCCTTCTTTGTTTGCTTTTCATACCTGCAATCTCTTGCATAGAGTTTCGATTTTCCAAACATAGCAAGGTCTTTGAACTTATTTTTGAACTTCTCTTGATCTTTTATAAGACCAAGAGGCTTCCTCTTCCTTTTGTATTTGTTGGAGTGATCAACATTGTCCACGACATTGGCTTTCGATTAGCCATCATAGGAACTTTCGTCATCTCGTTCCCTTAATTCTTCCTCTATGCGAAAATATTTTTGTATATATTCCAAAGAAAATTCTTCAAAGTTGTGAAGAATATTTTTCCTATAACTTTTTCAAGTGAGAGGAAATTTAGCAATAATTGCTCCTATCTGAAATGATTTGGGAAGTTCGGTCTTCGCCGCCTTCAATTTATTGACTATCACTTGAAGTTCATGTACTTAAGACAAAAGAGGTATATTATCAAGCATTTTAAAATCAAAGTACTTAGAAATTAAAAACTTCTTGGTACCTTCTTCCTTGACTTTGTATTTACTTTCAAGCGGTTCCCAAATTTCCTTTGTAGAAGTGGCGTTGGTGTAGAGATCGTATAGACGATCAGAAAGGGCATTAGGAATGTATCTGCAACAAATTAGTTCATCTTCTTGTCTTTTCTTTCTCTCGGCCCGTACTTCAGAATCTTCATTACAATATTTCATAATAATATCATAAAATTCGTTTTTATCAGTTAATAAATTGTACTTACAAATAACTATTTTGTTAAATTATATATATATATATATATATATATATATATATAATATGTTCAAAAAATACCAATTATAAACAAAATAAATAAATTTATATAACTAAAATTTAAGGAGTTTTGTACGTAGATATCAGTTTATGTTCTTTAGTCTGAGCAAATTAATTACAAATGATAGGAAATTTCATTTTTTATCTCATAAGGGTATTCTGGATATATCAACTTCATTTTAAATAATATATAGTTAAAAAAATGATTAAGAAATGTCAGTGATACTCAAACTATAAATAGAGAGGTTGATGTGATCTAAACGTGAGAAAGTGTATTTGATATTGTCATGAAGTTAGAGATAATATATCTTATTAATTTAACTAAAAATAAGGACATTTTAGTAATTTTATTTAAAAAAAGACCATATTAAAGTATCAAACATTCAAAAGGACCAATACAACCCATTAAGTGTGAAGTTAAGGATATCTGCGTCAAGATTTCAAGTTAGTGGCCACTTGCACTCTAATGCTATAGGTTAAGGACCATTTGCAGCAGTTCCCAGAATATAAATATTAAAAGACTAAATATTGATTGATTGAATGATTTTGTGTTAGTTAATACAATGATTACGTATAATTACTTTATTAGCAATTTGGAATTAACTAGTACAATATAATGATATTTATCATAATCAGATACTAGTTCAAACATTAGTATTACACCCTTTTATTCTATTTGTTTACATAGGGCATGTTTGAACCATACTTCATGAAAAATTAAGTCTCTATTCGATAATCATTATTTAGCTAAAACTATGTTTTGAACAATTATTTTTTAGAAAAATGTATGATTAAAAAATAAGAAATATTTTATTTTTTGAAAGTGTTCTTAAAAATGAGTTTGTAGAAAAAATAGTTCTTAAATAATGATTGTCAAACAAGGACTAAGTTTTGTAATAGTAATTTGTTGAAAAACATGCAATTAAAAAGTAGAAAAAAGTCATAAAAAATTATTTTATTAAAATAAGCTTGGAAAAAATGAATTTTTATAGAATGAAGGTCAATCAAGGCCTGATAATTTATAATTCAGATGAGATGGGAGTAGCCTCAAGGCGCGGTATATGCTCCTAAGTGCCTATTCATTCACATCATATCATCAACACAGAAGTCATAATTGCTTGCTATTGGCTTTAATAAAAGCAAACATTTAAAACATAGCTTGCCCACACTATTCATATATGTTGAAAACAACCACCAACTGCTGCTTAACAACCCTTGTAAACAAAGCACAATTTCTTGAAATGTAAACAAACTTCTCAGACGCAAATAGCCATAGCCAAAGCCAAAGCAAGCATTTTTTTTTAGAGAAATACTGCCGTCCCAACTATGCCTGGTTGCCACCCCTGCCACCCCTTGAGCGGCCACCCATCCTTCCACGGCCACGACCATAGCCATAGCCTCGGCCAGCTCCGCCTCTGCCTCTCCCATATCCAGCACCTGAGATTAAATCAAAGCATGCAATTCCTCGTAATTAACCAATCTTGAACACAGTTAGCAAAGTCATAAGGTAAAGAACATACTAACCACGATAACCACCACGCCCTCCACCTCGGCCCGAGTTAGAATACCCACCATTTTCTGCCACAAACAAACAGAGCCAGAAAATTAGACATGCACTAGATGCAATAATGCCTTATTACTTGGTTGCTTGAATCTCATGTGATTGTAATACCTTGATAGTTTGCATATCCATCATTTTCTGCCACAGAGAAACATGAGACAAAAGATTAGACAAGTACTAGATGCAATAAAATACATAATCACTTGGTCGCCTGGATCATATGATTTTATAGTTTAGAATGATACCTTTATAATTTTCATATCCACCATTTCCTGCCACAAGAAATATGACACAAAAATTTAAGCAAGTATTGGATGCAATAATAAATACATAATTAATTGGTCGCTTGGATTATATAATTTTATAGTTAGTATGTAACCTTTATAATTTGCATATCCACCATTTCCTGCACAAAGAAACATGAGTAAAAAAATTAGACTAGTATTGGATGCAATAAATACAAAATTACTCGGTCACTAGGATCACATGACTTTACAGTAAGAATGAAAATACCTTGATAGTTTGCATATCCATCATTTTCTGCCACAAAAAAAAAAAAAACATGATACAAAAAATTAGACAAGTACAGATGCAATTACTAGGTTGCTTGGATCATATGACTAATATAGCTGGAATAAAATACCTTGATAGTTTGCATATCCACCTCTGTTCCAACCTCGTCCCCTCCCTCTGCCACGACCTCTTCCACGTCCATATGCATCTAAAGATCAAATTAACAGTCAATAAATTACCGAGGATGGCAATAGTTCAACAATGATGATCAATTCAGGTGGATTTTCTTGGCATTACCTCCATTACCACTGTTGTACACTCCACGTGCTTGTCTAGGAAGAGGTTTCTGTTGCTGTTGTGGTGGCTGCGGCTGCGGCTGCGGATGTGGCTGTGGCTGTGGCTGATAATTATATTGTTGTTTAGTTTGCCCCATACGAGCTGGAGCTTGGTACCTACAGAAGCACAAAGAATATTATAGTAAGTCATAGAACAAACATCTGCAGTAAGATATTTCAATTTTTTCAAACTTGTCATCCGGGTAGGCATTTTGCATCATATAGAAATGTTGTGGCATTATCATATCAACCTTCCCGGCTCCCTATCTCTCCCACTTTTGGCTTTGTCCTTCATAAAGAAAATAACATATAAACAAAAACTACCCTGGAGAATTCTTGTTTAGCTCCTTAGTTGACAAGGTGATTGAAATCATGGAAACATGGCGAGTCTGCTCCACACTGTAGTAGGCATTAAAATCAATATCAGACGATATAGGCATGATGCATTTAAATGCAGATCAGATGGGAGACAGGGGACTTATGAGGGTGCGTGCATAATGATGAGCGTACGATGAACAGAAGACTTGAAACTTACGTCTGAAGGCCCTCTTCAATGGGTTCAAATGTATCAGTTATTCTTACTGAACTTATGGCAGTGTCTTGATGCAGTCGAGGAATTCTTCTCTGTTGCAAAAATAAAAGAACGAGGTTTTCATGTGGTAGTTTCAACAAAACCAGAAAGGAAAAAAATGAAATCAATTCACAACACACCTTTATAATCTCTGCAATAGCTACCGTCTTGCTTATCGCCTGACCCATTGCTTTCAAGACAATCTCATTCCCACGTCTCTCCTAGACAAGAGATTGTTATTATAATTATATCGGGCATGGCTAAGTAACAGCGAAACAAACTCAATGCATGTGGTAACTTGATCAAGACTTCATAAAGAAACTCTCCTTCCAAGTCTTTCTGATCAATTACTACAATGCTATTCAATAAACAAAAACTGTTACGTCAGTTTCACACAAACCAAATGAAATTTGTCCTTTCCCATAGCATGGATTATCAGTGTATAGATTTCTTCATGTAATACAGGTCAACTTGTTATTATATGGTAATAACATGGATTGCTTTCAAGACAATCTCATTCCCACGTCTCTCCTAGACAAGAGATTGTTATTATAATTATATCGGGCATGGCTAAGTAACAGCGAAACAAACTCAATGCATATGGTAACTTGATCAAGACTTCATAAAGGAACTCTCCTTCCAAGTCTTTCTGATCAATTACTACAATGCTATTCAATAAACATAAACTGTTACGTCAGTTTCACACAAACCAAATGAAATTTGTCCTTTCCCATAGCATGGATTATCAGTGTATAGATTTCATGTAATACAGGTCAACTTGTGAAGCCAGAATCCAGCTTTTATCAGGGAAGTAATAAGCAAATTCCATCAAGTTAGTGAAGCAAAAAATATTCTTGTATACAATGAGATACAATAAATAATTTGCAAGGTCCAGCAGATACAGCCCAATTAAATAACATGGAAAACAGATCACGAGTTAGTAAACAGGAAAGATGAATAGTATACCCCCTTCAGCATATCAAACCCACATAATTTTCAAGTGTACCTGTTCAGAGACCTAATTCCAGTTATACATAAAGCAACTCTGACCAAATGAGAGAATTACAAAATGATAGTCATTTCCACCAAACCGAACAATCCTCCACAGCAGCCATGTAATCTGAACTTAGTTAGCATATACTAACCCGATGGCTCATCTCACGACAGTCAGATTAAACTAACCTTGCATAGAAAAGCAGACCCCAGTTTCCATTTTAATTATATCTTCATCAGTGTTTTTACATGATCTGCCACTCAATTATAGATAGATTAACTACACACAGTCTACTAAATAGAATGATCTTCCCTCTTTCTTCCATTTCTATTTGGATAAACCTAAAATATAAGTTGATATTGACTCCTACTATAGGGTATCAACAACATTAGTCTCTTTGTTAGGAAGAAATTAACAATTACTATAAAAGTTTCTGAAATTTTGATCTATGGTTGCTATTTAGAGTAATGTCCAAAATTTTGAAATACCGAGAGTTATGATGTAAAATCTATGAAATGATCCTTTAATAACATTATATTATTTTTATCTTTGATTGTCCTAGATTTTCACAAGATTCTAACTACATTAGTCTCTTTGTCAGGAAGAAATTAAGAATTAGTATGACGTTTCCAAGCAACACAGTCCAAATTTGATTATGACTACACACCCCAGGGCCAGCAGACTAGAACCCATTACAACAGCATCAATACAAAAAAGAACTCTCACCAACATATGAATGCACCTAATTTGATCATATATATTATGCATACACACCACAGGGCCATCAGACTAGAACCCATTACAACAGCATCAATACAAAAAAGAAGACTCTCACCAACATATGAATGCACCTAATTTGATCATATATATTATGCACACACTTGAATCTGGACAGTTTTGATCAATCAACCGTATATTTACCTTGACTAACTTGTGAATTTATAGATTGAGTACTCAAAAAATCAATTAAGACAACAAAAATTTCCACATAAAGCCCAACTCTGCCCCCTGCCTAGGGAGGAAAAAAATTGCTACACACCTAGTTACAGGTAAGTTACTCAATATTCATAAATGAGTATAATGTTTTACAATTGCATCTCAGATGGAGTTGCAAGCTAATGCAAGGAAAGGATCAAAATAATGAAAACTGAATTACAGTATTTGCCCAAGATACAAGAGCATGGCAACAGAAGCTATTAGTCGTGTAGAAATACAGAGAAGAAACTCTGTATTGAAGAACGTGTGGTTGAAAATGAGTAGAAGAATAAGAATAAAAAATTTAATGTGAATCAAACAGGGGCTATGAATCAAAACTACAAAGATCCATAACGAGGACTGTATGGACTTCAGATATTACAACTGAAATCATAAAGAAAAAAATGAAGAACCAATCAAATGAATTAATAATGAGGAATGACACACCGTAACTGATCAAACTTCAGAACTGAACATTATAACCTTATTCAAGAATCAGTATAACAGCTATGATTACAATGTTACAACGATAGGTACGCATTACACAAATATAACATGAAAACATTACATACCAGTAGATACCGAGAATTTAATGGGAGATTAAGCGTAATTTTGCATGCCTATGTGTGCGCCCATATGTATTCTCGCAAATCAAAAACAAATCCAACGCAAATATATAAAAAAGGCGTCTAAAGAGCAAAATAAATATAATAAAAAACAATCCCCAAATCTAAAGAACCAACACACACTATCATCACACTAACAGCAACGAAACCCTATAAAACCCCCACAAACAAATTCAACAATGAAAACAAACACATCGATACAACCACACAAAAGAAAAATAAATAACGAAATTGATTTAAAAAATAGTACCTGAAGAAGTGTGGTGGCATAGCTGATGTAGTTACGAACCAGACCTTGAGAAGTGATACGGATCTCATTTTCGTTTATCGGAGATTCTGGCTTGGGCTTCTCCACCTTCTGGTATCTATCCATTGGTAGTTTAGCCTTTCTTTGGCGGGAAAATGAAACCCCTACAACCCTTGAGGGAGAAAGTAATATATATGAACAACCACAAACTGTATACTGAGAAATGGAGAGGGAACCTAAACCCTGATATTGGAGCCGCCAACGAGGGGTTGTGACGTCATCCTCATAGATTTGGACTTGTATGGGCTTCACAAGCCCGGATTTTAGTGCCCATAGACCCTGTGCATACGCACGTGTGTAATTGTAGCGTAGGAATTACGAACTTTGTTTTGGGCTTCACGGGATGAGATTTTTATTCAATTGGGCTAACTAAAATCTGGATTTTATTCTTAATTGAATTTAGGAAAATAAAAAATCGGAAGATTTCATAATTAAGAGGTTTAATTTTATCAATTTTAAATTTAAGAGATTATATTTAAAATTTTAAATCTCAAAGTTTTTTTAAATTTTATTTATTAATTAAACATATATTTTATTAATTAAATATATTAAGGTCACAGTTTCATATAATTTGGTTATAAATTCTATATAATTGGTCACAAATCACAAATTTAATATGTCACAAATTATTTTATGATCACAATTTCAAAATTTATAGGTCACAATTTGTTCATCGATTACAAATCAAAAATTGAAAAGTCACAATTATTTTATGGTCACGATTCAAAAATTTTATATGTCACAATTTGTTCATCGGTCACAAATCAGATATTTTATAAATCGCATATTATTCATTAGTCACAAATCACAAATTTTATACCACAAATTATTTTACGATCACAATTCAAAAATTTTACAAATCATAATTTGTTCATTGGTCACAAATCAAAAATTGAACCGTCACAAACCACAAATATTATAAGTCACAATTTAGTAGACAGTCACAAATTGTCAAATTATCGATCATAAATTAACAATTTTTTAGATCACACATTATTTTTTTGTCATAATTTATCTTTTTCATTGATCACATATTGTTTATTAGTCACGGGTCAACCAATTTAATTGTCACAAACAATCAAATAATTTGTGACCACCACCAACTTGTGATCATCACCTCACCACTCCCTCCAACGGCACTATTGTCATCGTTGCCGTCAGAACCACTACCACCTCCCAACAACAACGCACCTCAAATAAATCAACACATTTCAGAAAACACCACCACATCCTCGCACCAATCCACCACCACCTCGACGGCCCATCGCCACCAATATCTTAACATCACCACCACCACCACCACCACCAATTCTAAGATCCACCACCACCGCTATCAACAAAACCACTGCACACAACCACATAACAACCACCGTCTCATCTATCTGCTTCGCTTCTCGCAGATCTCACAGACCACCACCACCACAGGTGTCACGGACCGCAGCTTCATTAAACCCCGTGACCCTATCGCAGCCGCAGTTTGCCCCAACTTCGGCCGCACATTGTAAATATTAGTTCATTTCGAGTTGTAATTTCCATTTCTAAAATAGATAGAAAATAGATAAATTTTAGTATGATTCTTCGGCAAGAAGACGTCTACTCGCGGTACTTAGGTTTTTTTGTTTTATCTATTATAGGGGGTAATAGTCTTTCAAACAAAACTTTCAAGCTTTCTAGTGTTCGCCCCCTGCACTAGCCATTTTGTAATTTCCTGCTTTCCAATTGTAATTTCTCGCTTTCAGTAATCAATGATCAATTTCATTTCAATTGTGTTTCAAGCTTTCTAATATTTTGCAATCAAAATCTCTTTCGTCCCGAGAAAAGGCGGAAGGTAGTCTAGCGGAGCAGACTACTGCCGCACGGTGTCCCTTTCTGTGCTAAGAAGAAAGGCACCCCGTGACAGTTGGTATCAGAGCTGCGGCTCAAGACCCTCGATAAGAAAGCTATGGATCCAATTGGATCGAACACCACGGAGGTGGTGGATCCTCCAAAGTTGACTACGAAACAGCGCATGGATGCGCTTGAGATGGTGAATACTCGGTTGGGTTGTGCCATGGATGGCCTCGAGGAGAAGGTCGAGGTGGCCGAGACGGAAATTCGGGAATTACGCATCCAACTGGATGAAAGCCAGAGGGCTAACGCAGCAATGACTGAAGCTGCTGAATTCATACCTGATCTGCAGGATGAGATCGAAGCGTTGAGAGCTCAATTGCTAGTGCTTCAACGCGCGGTTGGCAACGGACAAGCCACCGCACATGAGCCTGTTCATAGACTCAGAATTCCAGAACCGTGTGCGTACGGAGGAGCACGCGATGCTAAAGAAGTTGAGAACTTCTTGTTCGATATGGAACAATACTTTCTTGCGGCTTCGATCCAAGACGAAGCGAGAAAGGTTACTACAGCTACCATGTATCTGAGTGGAGATGCAAAGCTTTGGTGGCGAACGAAGTATGCTGATATTCAGGCCAACAGGGTCCGAATAGATTCTTGGGATCTTCTCAAGGAAGCAATCAGATCTCAATTTTTCCCAGAGAATGTGGAATACGAGGCACGTCGGGCCTTACGAGAACTGAAACACACAAGCTCCATTCGGGAGTATGTGAAAGCCTTTTCAGGACATATGCTGAATATTCGAGATATGTCGGAAAAGGATAAGCTATTCACCTTCATGGAAGGGTTGGAACCGTGGACACGCACGGAACTTCAGAGACAGAAGGTCACTGATTTGAGCACGGCTATGGGAGCTGCCGAATGCTTAAGCGACTATCAACCGAAATCGAGAGAGGATCGACCTTCGGGAAATAGTCAATCTGTTAGAGGTGGAAACAGACCTTACAGATCTAGCTCGAACTCAAATGGGGGAGAGCGTTACTCTCAGAACGGGGGAGGAGCCTATGAAGGCACCCGTCAGAGTAACTCGCAGAGAAACTACAACGGTGCCAGTAATAGCAACTGGAACAAAGGAAAAGCAACGGAGGGCAGATCTGATGTCGCTCCGAAACTGAAGTGCTTTTTATGCGAAGGACCCCACCGGGTGGCGGAGTGTCCTCAGAAACGGATGGTAAATGCATACTGTCAACTAGCAAGTGGTGGCTCGAGTTCAAAGCAAAATACCCCGCAAGCTAGCTGTCATGATGAGACCGAATCCGAAGGCGATGAGGATGTAATTGGTGCATTCTCACATTGGTGCAATACACTATCGCACCGAGTAACTAAAAGGGATGGAGATCCCTCGAAAGAGCCGAAGATTGAAGAATCGAAGGCTCGCACCTGCAGGGTGAAAAGTTTAATGTACATTGATGTGAGGATCAATGGAAAGCCAATCAGGGCTATGGTAGACACTGGTGCTACCCACAACTACCTCGCAAGTTCCGAAGTGCAGCGACTCGGACTTGTTCTGGAAAGAGGTAAGGGGAAGGTCAAAGCGATCAACTCCGCTGCTCAACCAATAGCGGGAGTAGCAAAATCTGTGTCGATCAAGATAGGTCCTTTTGAAGGGAGGACAAACTTGTCGACAGTTCAGATGGATGATTTCAAGCTCATTCTGGGATTGGAATTTCTTCGGGACACTAAGACAGTAGTGTTGCCGTATGCTGATTCGTTAATGATGATGGGTAGTAAACCATTCATCATTCCCACACAAGCTGGGAAAACAAACGGGAAGAGTATCTCAGCCATGCCATTCAGTAAGGGTTTCAGGAGGAATGAACCCTCATTTTTGTGCACCCTTCGAACAGAGGAGATCGAAGAGGCGACTAGCTCTGTCCCGAAACCTGCTAGAAGGTTTATCAAGAAATCCGAGGGCATCATGCCGGATGAGTTACCAAGGAGATTGCCACTGATGAAGGCAATTGATTGTAAGACCGAATGTGTTTCGGGTACCAAACCTCCCACTAGGGCACTATACCGTAAGTCTCAGCCAGAGCTTGAAGAGCTTCGGAAACAACTGGGAGAAATGTGTGGAAGTGGGACTATCGTGGAGCGTACTTATGCACTACTGAAACGTGCATACTACAGGCCTCAAAGGCAGGACGACAATGCAAGTTATGTGAAGACTTATCTTGGTTGTCAGCAAGGTATAGCGGGTCATCAGAACGAGGCAGGCTTACTGGAGCCTCTTTCCATCCCGAACAGACCAGTCGAGAGTGTATCGATGGACTACGGTCGTGGATTGCCAACGGTTGAAAGAGACCGCTTATCTAAACATGCAACTTTCACTACAGCGTCCAAGTATACATCAGCCGAAGAGACAGCTCAACTCTTCTTCAAATCGAATGTCAAATACTGGGGACTGCCTAAGGATATCGTCAGTGATCGAGATTCTCGATTCATTGGCTTACTTTGGACCGAGTTGTTCAAACATCTTGGTTCAACTTTGAGCACAAGTTCAAGTTTTCACCCACAATCTGAGGGACAGACAGAACGCTTCAATTCCGAGCTGAAGGATTCTCTTCAGCACTTTATCTCTGTTTCACAGAAAATTTGGGTAAAACTTCTGGATGCGGCTCAGATGCACTTCACTGCCCAGAAGAGCTCTTCTCCCAAAAAGAGTCCTTTTGAGATCAGTATTGGCCAGCAACCGTTACTTCCTCATACTGTGGACATCACTCAGAAATGGTACAAGCAGTCTGCAGATCTAAAGCAACATGGGATTAAATTGAAAAGATCCGAAAAGAATGTTGCTGAAGAGATTCTTGGCCAGCAAACTACTCAAGTATCAAAGAAATATCTTCAGGAGTACTTGGTCAAATGGAGCGGATGCAACAGCGAGTGAATAATCGGGCAAGCGAAAGACCTTGAAGCCTTCAAACAGTTTATTGAAGTATATCATTTATCGATGGCTCCGAGGACGTCGCCAAAACAAATGGGGGAGAGTGTCACGGACCGCAGCTTCATTAAGCCCCGTGACCCTATCGCAGCCGCAGTTTGCCCCAACTTCGGCCGCACATTGTAAATATTAGTCCATTTCGAGTTGTAATTTCCATTTCTAAAATAGATAGAAAATAGATAAATTTTAGTATGATTCTTCGGCAAGAAGACGTCTACTCGCGGTACTTAGGTTTTTTTGTTTTATCTATTATAGGGGGTAATAGTCTTTCAAACAAAACTTTCAAGCTTTTCTAGTGTTCGCCCCCTGCACTAGCCATTTGTAATTTCCTGCTTTCCAATTGTAATTTCTCGCTTTCAGTAATCAATGATCAATTTCATTTTCATTGTGTTTCAAGCTTTCTAATATTTTGCAATCAAAATCTCTTTCGTCCCGAGAAAAGGCGGAAGGTAGTCTAGCGGAGCAGACTACTGTCGCACGGTGTCCCTTTCTGTGCTAAGAAGAAAGGCACCCCGTGACAACAGGACTAGCACACCCACCACAGATCCACCACCACGTCGGCACAATTACCTGACCCAACTCCACAATCTAATCCACTACCACAAAATACCCAATTAACCCAACCAATTGAGCTCAAAACTGATAACCTAAGAATAACTAATCAATAGGGGGTGAATTAGTTTTTGAAACTTTTTCGACAAATAGTCTCAAAATTATTTAACAGACAAGATAGAAATGCAAAGCATAATAAGAGAAGTAAATATGCAAATTCGATAACTTAATTCAAGTATTGTCACCTAAAGAAATATAGCACAATGTAAATAGCAATTCGAAGTAAAGTGCAATAATATAAAGATGACAAGCGAATTTAATGGGGTTCAATACACAATGTGTTCTATGTCCCCATAATCAAACTCTCCGTCACGAGTAAGGTTAAATATACTATAATGGTAACTTACAACAAAGAGTATCAATCTTAAGTGACTTACAATAAGGAGCACTTATTCTTAAGTGACTTACAACAAGGAGCAATTCTCCTTAGGTGACTTACAATAAGGAGCACATATCTTTAACGATAATCGAGTTTTCACAAGGCTTGAAAAACCACTAAAATATAAATGATAGTTTTACAATTGAAAGAACTCTCTTAACAAATGATATAATCAAGTCAAGTATTTAGAGAGTTAGGATAACACTTCAATAGATAGCAAAATAATAAAGCTCAAATATTTATAATGAAAACTTTGATGAATAATTGATAATGAAATTATTTGTATTTTTGTATCAAAGTTTTCAAACCAATTATCTCTCTTAACAAATAATGCTAGTTAAGTATGAAGAGATATTTACACTTAAATCAAATTGTTGGTAAAGAAAACTTTTACCAAAGATAAAGAATATGTGAGATTATGAGAAATTCTTTCCAAAGTAGTGTTCTTGAAAAATTAGATGAAATATGTTTGATAGATCAAGAAACTCTTTATAATAAATAAAATAGAATGTAGAATCAAGTTAACTCAATGATTTTTAATAAATAAACTCTCTAAATATCTTTTGTAAATTATTGAAATTAAATGTAAGAAGAGATTGATATTTATAAAGTAAAGGAAGTCAAACCAATCACTTTCGATTGATCAATTTTGGTTGATCAAAAGTGTATAGTCGATGAAAAATCAAACCGTTGAAATTTCGGCTAACCAGATCTGCATTTTCGGTCGATCGATGACCGAAAGTTGACTTTTTTTTTTAAATGAAAAATCAGTTTTATGCAAGTGATGGATTATGGAAATAATTTGAACTTTATACCCTTACTAAAAATTGATGAGTTAATACATTTACATTTAAATTCCGATAAATTACTTCTAAACTTTAATCTTCAAATTTTTCGTTCATGTTTTCTTCGAGACTCATTTGATTGCTTGTTCTTCAACGGATGACGATTTGAGTCTTTGAATGTTTAATAAGATATATTCATGAAAAACTCAAGAAACAAAATTTGTTAGAATATAAGTGTATTATTTGTTATAATCAAAATAAGTGGAGCTATATTGAATCATATGTCAACAAAAACCCTATTCATCATCTTCAACTTCCTGCAACCCTAACTTTGTTCTTGTCGCCAGCTAACACCGCTGCCGATTTCTTTGCTTTTTCGCCAGCTATTGTTTCAAACTTTCCCGACGCTGCCAAATCGTACCTCGAATTAGCCTCTAATCCCACCAGAGATCCACCACCACATTCAAAACGTACCACCATCGTACACCGCACCACCCACAACACACCACCATCACCACCACAGTACACTATCACCCCCCGCACCACCAATACCTCAAAAACCGCAGCAAAACATGAGAAGGGAAGGTGGGAGAAGAGAGGGAAAGCAGCGGCAAAGCCGCCGCACGAAGGATGGTGCTGGCGTGGTAGTTCGCGGTGCTGCGCGACGAACGTGCACAGCGATGCTGCTGCAGCTGCGAGGCGATGTTGCGTCGATCTGTGCAATTGCCGTCTGAATGGTTGTCGGAGCAGTCTTCTACTTGTTGACGAGCCACCTGAGGGAGAGGATAGAGAGAGAGTCGAGATTGAGGAGAGAGAGAGGGAGAAATGGAGAGATTGTATAATTAGGGTTTGTATAAAAATGAAATGTCTGATTTTTGAAAAGTGAAACTTGATATTTGAAATTGAATCTTGAAAACACTAGTTTTGTGTAATTTCCTCATAAAAAATTAATATACATAACATGATCATACGGTTGACGATGACGATATTTCTGAGTTTTTTTTGGTCAAGCATATCGAACATCCATTATACAAGTAATTTGAGGTTTTCTTGACATTCTTTGATGTTTAGTGTGATGATGATTTGTGTCATCGACTCATTTATCTAATTTGATAAAAGTCATAAGACATTGAATTATTAATTAAGAGTAACACAGGTTATCGCCCAGTGAATCAAGATGTACAATATTATATATATTCTTATTCATCTTATTTAAAATTGTTGAATACCATCTAATTCACCTTCTGAAAAATTTTCATCACAAAGAATTCATAAGATCATACTGTCACAAATTCCTTGATTTTTCATCAACAAAATCGTAAGCACAAGAATGAATATATAATCTTCCATTTCCGATAATTGAATTTACATCGAATTCTCCGATAAAGTCAAAATTTCAAATTTCATTCAGCCATAACTTCAATACATTTGGAGCGTACTTATTGACAACTCTTGAGGACCAATCTACCATTAGAGACTTCACTTGAATACAATCTTCATAGTTCTAGCACGACGACTGTCCAACACGAGAAAAAAAAACGTTCACGACATAAATAGTCTATTAGAGCTGTATATCTAAGCATAAATAAAGATGATGAGATGGACAGGATCTTACATTCAGAATCCGTCGTGATCCAGTTTCCAGATGTCCCAGCACACTGATCTCTAACATGTAGAGGAGTAGAGTTCACTGAAGGTGCATTCTTGATTTGTTCATGATTTAAAGATGAAGCCAGTGAAATGGTAGAACAACTCTCTACATCCCATCTAAAACTAATTTTTGGGGAGTCATTGCTAAATTGACTGTCATCCTTTACGGTCTTTAAAGTGGATCTATTTCGAAACTGCAAGACCTGAAATCACAACATTTTAACATAGAAATGTTAACACTATTAACTCCGGGTTATATACACTAGAGACGAGGTGGGGTCTGTAGCTCAGAGAATTAGAGTATGTGCATCTCACCTTTCTACCAATGTACTTTCCTCCCTTCTCAGACTTGGCAGCAGCAGCAGCCCATCTCATTAGCTCTTTCATCCGGGATACGGCTCTGCTTTTTTCTCCCTTGGCTCTATCTTTCTTTTCTACATTAGGGCATTGATCATTGTTGTTTACAGATAACGATTGCGCCGATTCAGTAATTGGCAAAACCTTATTTCCCGCAAGAGCAGTTGGATCTTGCTTGTGAGTAATGCCTAATTCATGAACAATATCTTCTCTTTTCATCTTCATTGAATAAACTGAAAGTCTGCCTCCTTAATGTAAAAGCAAGAAACTAATATAGTAAGTGAAAAATATATGAATTCAACAACGTATGACGAAGACGAAGACGTCTCTTGGTGGTGCACGTGCTAATTTGAAGAGCCATTGGAGGATCTTATGTACAAATGAGTTAAAGAGATTTGTCAACCTTGAATTATTTGATAGAAAAAAATAGAAAGCTAGCTCACTTGCATGTTAGTGTTGATATTTTTATTGGTTCAGAATATAAAGTGTGAAGAGAAAATGTGTGAAAATGTTAGTCAAATTGGACAGCAAAAATGAAATCTATATGTGCTGT
The DNA here is from genome assembly GCA_903798255.1 of Fraxinus quadrangulata. Taxonomy (NCBI): domain Eukaryota; kingdom Viridiplantae; phylum Streptophyta; class Magnoliopsida; order Lamiales; family Oleaceae; genus Fraxinus; species Fraxinus quadrangulata. The sequence goes on from CAIGRB010106301.1 coordinate 96,031, forward strand.
CTGCATTTCCCAAATATTCTCTGTGTTTTGAGTATTTCTGTATTCAATATAGGGCTATGTGCAGATGAAGACGAGGATAAGTGAATTTAAGCATATGGGAAGACAACTGGGCAGTTAGTGGGGGCTGGTTGGCTTGTGATTCTAAGGACAAGTGGATTTATTATATAAGCTGATCATGTGGTCTACATCATACCCAAGTTTGAGCCAAAAATGGAATTTTGTAAAAAGTGATTTTGTAAGAAATAACAAACGGAAAATTAACGAATGCAAAACGGAAAAAATCACAACTAAATGGGATGATAGAATAGCAAATCGAAATCTGTGTAAAAACAAATGTCATTAAAACATATTCTCTCTTATCGTAAGTGATTAAATTTAGTTGAACGTCTGTTTATCAAGATACAATAGAAAAATCAGTAGAAAGTGTGCACTAAATTTCTAAATTGACGAACTGGATCGCCAAAACTTGGACTGAAAATGGAAAATCTTAGACCGACAGAGAAGACAATATTTTACCAAAAAATGAGAGTTAATTTGTATATGCAACGGAGATTATCCTTTATTATAAGCTCAGCTCCATGAGTAGTGCGTTAATTTCATTTGTAGCCATTAAAATAGCTATAATCACAGGAGTTCACGTTACTAAGGGGTTAATTTCTGTTAGACATTTGTGTCCGCACGTCGTGCTCATACTTCAGTTAAATGACGCAAAGTGTTAATTTGATCCATGATTTTAACATTTGCACACGCACGTAAAGAGAGACTCTATGCAAAATTGTGATCATATATAAACTAGCCATTGCCTTTCCATTTTTCCTATGTAGAACAAACTGCAATTTTTTTCCTTCCAACACAAACCCCTTCCAATGAATACACTTTGAACTCCAATTTTTCATTCGTGCTAGTATCATTTTTGTCAAGTAAATATATAATTTCGATATTCTCAAGAGGAGAACACAAATTTACTTTGATCTTCCAAAACGAAGAAATGGGTCTCATTCAAAAATATGCCAAAACAGTCCCATATTGAGTTCCATTTTCCAATAGTAATTTGGTCCGCTACTTATCTATAAGAGCAAGTTGATCTTCCAACCGTGTAGAAAGAGCTAGTTTGTCCTCCGACTATGTACCTGCTGGCGTTGACCCCGTTGAGGGCTTAATCCAGGCGACATTTTGAAGACCAAAGAGTGTATAGTGATATTGGAAATGCCATTCGCTCGGCCATGCCACGTTCTTACTGTACTAGGCGAATATGTAATTGAGAAGAATAATTTTATCTAGCACCAGTGATGTTTGAGCATTAATTTATATGATATTATGTGACATGTTCAATTAAATGTGAAATTATATGATTCATTTAATTGTTTATTTTATTTAACAATGCTTGATGTCACGTAAACTAATGTTGTAACACAAGTGGTGCTAAATATTATTATTCAATTGAGAGTGTAGATAGGCTATCTGGTGCAAGGCACGGAGGTGGAAATGAAGGTCACCAATGGTTTAGCACCTTTGTGTTTCAGGCGATTGGCTCAATGGAGTCGAGCTGAGCTAAAAGTAGGCAGGTCGAGTCCTGGCAAGGCATTGGCGCCCGACTGGGACCTTTACTACCCCATTGGCATCTTGGGGTGAAAATTCGTTGGGCTTACAAGATGATAAATACAGCTATGATGTGGATGACGTGATGAAACGGACAAGCATATATTAAGCAAACTTGTGGACGTAAACCTTTGGAACAAACACAATTGATTATGTTCCAAGTTTCTGCTTAGTTGAACTCTTGTATTTCCATTGTTGATCAATAGTGAAGATTTCTTAAGTAGTCTGTCATCCTGTTCTATACCGTCGAGTTCTATTTATCAAACATGTTCTACAGCAATATCTGGCGATATATTATCCTTTCCAAAGAGTGAAGAGGAAGCCAATATATGTATGAAAAAAGCTATTTGTACCGGGGGGTTGACAACCCCCCCTACCGGCCCCCTCACAATAGGGGGGGGGGGGCACCTTTTTTTCACGGGGGCTTTGACAGGAAAATGATGGACAGTATTGATCCGGGATCAGTTTAGCACTACAAAAGACACCTTATTTTGTTTGCCTCAATTATCTTCAATAATGATTCACCCATTGATTATCGTTTGATAAATTAACGTGCCTACATAGCATCCTTCGACAACAGATTGTTGGCAGTAACCATACTCGCATTGCACAGATCATCAACACAATCCCCTCTTTCGAAAACCGCAGCTGCGCCCATACCCGATCCTGCAATCCAACATACATGAAAATGTCAATATACTGGATTGGACGGCATTGGATAGGATTAAAGAATGAAAACAAGTTCAAATTTGTCTGTCGTATTGTATACTACCATCCATTGATGTGTACCAAAACGAATACAATAGATACAGGAGTCAATGATACCTAATAAGTTTTTCGATCCACCATCTTTTATTTTTATTGATTTTTTATCTTTTTTATTTATTTTATTTTCGTTGTAGCAAAATAAGCCCCTTTATTTGGAAATTTAATTCTGCCCCTCGACATCCTTTCACAGAATGGGAGATACCTATGCACATGGATATCACGCCAAAACGACAATCCTTGCCACGACGCTTCATCTCATTCAGTAAAGTTGCCACACAACGGGCTCCTGAAACAGAAGAAAGGCTCTATTTCAATAAGATGACTCAGTTCAATACGATGGAATGTTGAGACTAACTGTAGATTACCTGTAGCACCCAAGGGATGGCCAAGGGCAATTGCTCCACCATTGACGTTAACTTTTTCAGAATCAAGATTTAATTTTTTACAGCAATACACAAACTGGGAAGCAAATGCCTACAAGTTGACATGGGTGTATATTAATAAATTGGTTCAAACCACTAGAAATCTTTTAATATTATCGGCAAGGGAAAGAACCTCATTTATCTCAAACAAGTCAACGTCATCGAGTTCAAGACCCGCGGACTTCACTGCAGCGGGAATTGCAACAGCTGGGCCAACTCCCATGACAGCAGGATCTACTCCCACTGCAGAAAAACTCCTACAAGAGAAGCACAAGATAGTTCTTCAGAACAACATGGCAAGCTCGAACTACAAAGTAAAATCTAAACTCAGTTAAACATTGTTGATTATGCATATTCAATGTTCAAAATCGTATGTACCAGTAAAAATGTTTATGAATATTTGCTACAAATCATAAGCAGTTTGAACGTAAAATTCTGCTGTTGTGAAGAAAATATTCCAGTAAAGATTATAATGAAATAACAAAGTGGTAGTAGAGCAGACAGTCCGTGGGATGGGAAGGGACTACCTCACACCAGTCATGATAAGGAAAATTCAAAATAGAATAATATCTAATATAAAGTTGAAGTGCATTAAAAATAAAATAAAATAAAAATAACCCTAAGATCGATTTAACTCCATTTGATACCTTGTTGAGCCACCTCAAGTAAAAGCTTAAGTTGTTAGAAAGAGGAAAAAATTATTGCTATATGAACTGGACTTACATGCTTCACTTTAACAATAGCCAGTAAATAAGATCTTCTAGTCGACTACAATGTCTCTTAGAACTAATGAACATAAAGTTTATGGTCACGAACCCAACCAAGTATTAGAACATATGATTTCCGTACTCTAATGTAAAATATCTATTGGTTTTTGGGGTACTTTTACCTGAATACACCAAGAATTGGAAGTCCCTTCTGCATAGCCAGACTCCTCTTCATGAGAAGAACTGCTCCAGCACCATCACTCACCTGACTAGCATTTCCTGAGAAGTCATATGTCCACATTATGATTAAAAATCATCTAAGGTAGCATTACATTGATCAAGAAGTGATCCACCAAATTATTTACTTGTTGCAACTATTTCATTACCGGCAGTTGTGCTCCCATTCTTATTGAACGCAGGCTTCAACTTTGCCAGATCTGTCATATTTGTGTTTGGTCGAATGCCATCATCTACAGATATAGTAACAGGCTTCTCCTCTCCAGTTCTAGGGTCCACAATCTTTGAAAATGAGCCAACAGTTAATAAACTATTTAAGATTCAGAAATATTGTCAGAGACACAAAAGAATACGTTTACCTTAGTAGAAACAGGAATAATTTCATCTTTGAATTTTCCAGATGCAGATGCTGCTGCAGCACGCTTATGAGACATTACCTACCGTTGCAAGGGTAACAATTGTGTTAGCTTGCATAAGATTTGTATGTCCTTAGACGATTAAAATGTAGCAAACTTACAGCAGCCTGGTCTTGTTCTTGCCGAGTCACACCAAAACGTTCCGCCACGTTTTCAGAAGTAATGCCCATTGGAAGCAGACAGTCACGAGCTTGAGCAAAACTGTTTACCTGTTAATGGCATATGTCCAGTTGAAGCATAAATGCTAAGATGTAATAGTCTTTTGAAAGAAAGAATATTCAAATTTTAACATACTCTTGGGTTAACTTTTTGAATCCTTTCGATATTATCAGTTGTCATCACCTCCAATCCAGCCCCAATGCCTGAATAGAAAACATAAAAGATTAAAAGGGAAGGTGGAAAAGTCACTTCGATATGCAACTTTTATATAATTTGCTGTTTACCAATATCATAAAATCCTGCTTTTATGAAGGCAGCTACATCAGCAACAGCCTGGAGGCCAGATGAGCATTGTCTGTTGACCGTTCTGATGGGCACAGTATCTAAGAAAGTTGCACAATAAAAAGTGAATTAGTGAAGGAGGTATATTAATTTTGAAAAGAAAAACTTAACTACTGAGATCGCCAGTTAATTGGATCAATTTTGTCTTTTGAGATAATTACTGCAGTTTTGACAGTCAGTAAGATCATTTTATTTGTTTATAAATCTTAACAACCAAATCAAACCATGATTAGTCCATGTAAAAGATCGCGTGTTTGAAAATTTCACTGTCAGCAGCATCTGAGTGCCCACATAAATATTCCAGGTAGTGAATAATTATATTATTCATACAAGAATTTTAAAGCCCAAAGTAATTAAGAACTATGCATGAAATGTATCAGCGGTGCAGCAGAAGAAACGAAAGAGGGTGGAGATTTTTGGAATGAAAAACTAGTAAAAATAAGGAAAAGAAAGAATACCAGGAAAACCAGCATATAATGCAGCCATTCTGCACTCAATTGCTCTCTGTGAACCTGGAGCCAAAACTGTTCCGACAATTATATCTCCCACTTCGGCTGGATTTAGATTCGTTCGCTCTATCAATGCCTTCAATTAGCAGCAATACAACATCGTATAGAACTTCAATTAGGGTTGTATAGAAAGACAAAAAAATAATAATAATTTAAGTATAAAGCAAGATTGTAAGAGAAACTTCAATCCAGGTCCTTCTATCTAAAAGTGAACTTTCTCATTGCCACTTTGGAAAACTAAAATATTCAACAGGAAAGACTATTCATGTGAACTCAGAATCTATACAAAGCAAGATTCAGACCTACCATGTCCCTGTAAGCGGTTGTAATTGAGTGTAATAACTAACCTTTAGTACAGTAGCAAGTAAATCATCAGGAAGAGTATCCTTGAAACCTCCACGTTTTGATTTGCAAATAGCAGTTCTATATGCACTGTTAAACATGATATATGTAGAGGAGCAATCAATGGTCGGAGAGCCAGTTTGCTGAAATTCAGACTAGTTACTTTAAGCAAGAAGATAACTGACTGATTTAAATTGAAGCAACTTACGCGACAATGACAACATCATCTCCAAAAGAAGCTGTTCTATGATATGCAGCACTATCTCCAGCCAAACATATAGAACGCTGCCAAAGAAATAGAATGAAAGATGCTAGATATTTAAAAGGAATATATAATTCTTCTTATGATTGATGTATAATTTAATGTCAATTTTGTACAAATATAATTTGGTGCATATTTTATTTCATTTACATCGTTAGATAAGTGAATGGCAACTACGATTTTGTGCAGAGATAAAATCACCTTAAAGAAGCAAGTAATCTGTGCATCAATCTAGCTTATGCTTACAAGATTTTGGCAACGTTGTTTATGGGATTACTGAACCATTGTTTCTGATGTTTAAAATCAATAAAAGCAACTAACAACCCAAAAGTAAGATGAATAAAATTTGTATGGTTTGGCAAACAAGTTACTTCTACAAAACTAAGTACGGGTGCCATGACAACAATTTGGTGTCTCAAAAGCAATCAGGTAGTTAAAATATAGCTTTTACATGTTCGCTTTCAAATCTATAAATTGCATCAAAAGTCTATATGTCACAGTCGTTTATTTTACATCCAAATATCCATAACTTGTTCGTGTAAACTATCAATAGGTTTTCTTATGTTCGATATGCATCATTGCATATCCAATACAAGCAAGGCAGACAACTACTATCTATTTTCAAGACTTTCATATCTGTTGACCAATTTTAACTGCTACATTTTACATAGATTTTTATTACTAAAATCAATCTAATAACAATAGCTGAGTGAGTTACGTGGATGATTTTGTTCCTAAGGAAGTAAATTCTATTAAATATCATACAAAAATATAAAACCATTATCTCCAAGCAGAGCACAATTACAACTTACGAATTCCCAAGAGTTTGGAAATATTTCTTGCATATATAAATGGTGATTGCAACTTATGACAAAACATTGTTAATTCAAACAAGAAAAAAATTTCCAAAATCTCTCTTACTTATAACAAGCAAACTTCTTGTTTGGGAAGTGGAAAAATAGGATCCTTGACAGTAAAAAATTTCAAATTTTTATTTCTTAAATAATCTAATGTACCAAACATGTCTTCAAATTGTCGCAATTGACAGTTATACTCAAACCCTTGTGGTTGGAAAAATTTGAAGCAGTGCACACAGTCAACAAGCAGTGACACCGTAATGGAGTATTTAATGCACAATGAAATGTAATTCAAACTTTGGGATAAGTAATATTAGTCAAGAAAAGACTTACAGAAAGAGTAGATTGAGGGGTCTGTTGATGAAAAGAAGTGGGTTGTAAGTGTTCCAGCAGAATTTTCTGTCTGTTAATAGCTTTCTCCATTTTTCACTCTGTATCTCTATCTCTAAAGTTCAACACAATTCAGGGTTTCTGTTTTTCTGTAAACTACAACTGGGATGAATATATAAAGGGAAGAAGAGGAAATTTATGGTGAAATGAAGTGGAAAATCCTATTGTGAAACAGTTATTCCCCACATTGTATCAGTTTTTCTTTTCCTTTTCTTTTTTTCCAATTATCAATGAAACATTGACCTGGCAATGAACCTTTGCTTCTGGTGGGAAAAATTGCAGTCGGCTCTCCAACCTTTTTATGAAGTGCAGAAGTATCCCAACCCTTTTATTTTGACACCATCATTGAATTAGAAAGAGTAATATTATTTAGTATCACTAGTATTATAACACAAGTCTAGATGACATTAAATATCATTAAATAAAATGTATTATTAAATGAATCATATTATTTCACCTTTAATTGAACATATTATGTAATACTACTTTAACACTAGTAAACATTTTTTAAAAAAAAATAGTTGAAAAACTTTTAAATGATCCGGCCCTAAAATATTCTAGTTAGCGCATGAACCACGAGCAAAATTGTCAATTCAGTTAATCTCAATAAAACAATACAGAAAAAGGGAGCAATTTCAACAAACGTTTGGAATGATGGTGCAAAATTTAAAAGTTTGAGATATTTCTGCACTTTTAAAAACGTTTGAGGACTTTACTGCAATTTTTCATTTTCATTTTCTTTTTAATTTCCTATCGTCCAGATTTGGACTTCAACCACGTTTTCCACAATGTGCGTGTAACACCTTATTGTTACAGAAATTACATGTAATTTTGTCACTAGGGGGTAGGGACCACCAATCACCAATCAGCTTCTTTTTTTTTTTTGTATTAATTAATAATAAATTCACACCATTGATTCAAATTCCACATTTCACACTCAGCGTGCCCCCTTCCCACCCAGTTATCCGGGACGAAGCCAGCACCGACAAGCCCTGAGGTCGTCCTACTGGTTTCATCGAAAAAAATTATTTTTTCTTATATTGGGTGACCATCCGTACTCACTTAGAACCGTTTGTGCTTACATGGATTTCTAGATCAACCACTGCGATTACCCCTTTACAAATATGTTAAAATTGATTTTTGTCCAAAAGAAGATACTATACACCAAAATTTTTATTTCTATTTATTTTTGACATTTTCAATATGATTCTCCGTAAATTGGCCTAATTATCGAGGTATTTTCGAATTTCTTCCTGGCATGTTTCATAATGTTTGTTAAAACGTGAATCAGCTGGAAGACTATTTTCTAGCAGGTCAAGCAGGAAATACATTGTTTGTGATCATTAATTTCCTCTCTTTTACGTGGAAACAGAGCGTGAATAAATTAGGACAAATTTTGACCAAACTCAACTCCGAGGTGGGTTGGAGTGAGGGGACCCCCCAACCACCCACACCAGTAGAGAAATGATTCCATCATTTTCTTGGTGGCTTCCAAAAAGGACAATTCAATCTTAGTTGGGGGCACCATACCAATAGCCTAATTAATCCCCATTTGCTTGATGGCTTTCAAAAAGACAATTTATTACACGTGGAAAAGTAGTAAGCCCGTGTTTGGTGGTATTAAAATCAAATTTGTAGTAAATTTTGATAAAAGTTGATGAAATTCGTGATTAAAAAGTTGTGCATCACATAATTGCCCCTGTTTGACACCCATT
>CAIGRB010106307.1:26805-40716 GCA_903798255.1 Fraxinus quadrangulata
CATAAACAAAATTAAGAAATAAATGATCATAAACTCCCTAGGGGTAGATGTGGATGAGTAGAGGAATCAAGTTGGTCGGGCTAGTAGACGTCATGACAATCGCCACTTTTCCTTGCCGCTAGATTTTAATTTTCTGTTCCAAAAATTTAAAATAAATATTAGTGATAGTATATATAAGGTTTAAATATTTGTAATGAATTCACACCAAGAAGAATTCTAATCTTCTAACTTTTAGAAAAACTATCTAACAGAGCATATTTCCCTATAAAAACCCTATAGCTAAGAAAACATAAGTTTTTCAAATTTGTTTGGAGATTGAAATCTAGGTTCAACCTTAAGAATACATATCATATCAATGTAAGCTCAATAGAATGCTAGGATGCTATCGATGAACCTAAGTAAATTGAATTCAATAAGTAAACATGCCTAAGTTACTAATGCAAGTCTTGAAATACTATCTAAAATATGTTCAAAACAAACCATTTAAATGCATGAGTTCCTAAATATGGCCCTAAAATACAAATGCAATCCCTAAAAATCTACTTGTAATGTAATACTCAAATCAAAATAAGAGGCAAGTGATAGGAAAATGGGTTGCTTCCCATTAAGCGCTTAATTTAAAGTCTAAAGCTCGACTTTTTCACTATTATTTCATGGCACTTTGAACATGGCTTTGAAGGTCCTACTTAGCTTGCTTAATTTGACTTTGTTCCATATTGCAATTTTCTTCCAAATTTTAATTGTCATTCTCCAACTAGTATGCCTTCCCCTCATCATCTGTTTCGAAGTCAACAATGTACTCCTCCTAAAGTTTAATCACAAACTCCATTTGTGAGCAAACGATAAAGCGAATACTTAACATTGAGTTCTTCAAGAAATGATTGGTCTAAGAAGCTTGACGATGCTTTGTGGGGCTTACAGAACAACTTTCAAAACACCTATAGGCATGTCTCCTTATTGCTTGATTTTTGGGAAAGCGTACCACTTGCCAGTTGAATTAGAACACCGCACTTACTGGGTAGTCAGAAGCTTAAATTTTAATTTAAATGCAGCTGGTGAAAAGAGATTACTTCAGTTGAATGAAATGAACGAGTTTCGACTGGAAGCTTATGAGAATGCTAAGCTTTACAAAGAGCGCACTAAAAGGTGGCATGACATGCATATTCAAAGAAGAAAGTTTGAGCTAGGGCAACAAGTCATGTTATACACTAAGACTCAAAACTTTTTTCTCGGCAAGTTGAGATCACGGTGGTCGGGGCCATACACAATTACTCAAATTTGTCCATATGGGGCTATTAAGATCACTCATGAAAGTAAAGGGACTTTTAAAGTTAATGGACAACTGTTGAAGTCATATTGGAGCGGTGGATTCTCAAAAGAAAAGTCTACTGTTCATCTTACAATACTGGAGTGAATCAACCACAAGTCAAGCTCTAGACTATAAATTGAGCGCTGGATGGAAGGCAACCTATTTCTTTTTCTAGCTCTTTCCATTCATTTTGATTAATTATTGAATTACATATAGCGTAGGGAGTGCATTAATAATTTAGGATTATATTCACCCATTCATGCAATTAGATGAATTGTTTTCATCATTTAGTCAGTTTCAAGAATTATCGTCTGCACAAGCACTAATTTATGCCTAACATGTGGAAATAATTATAAAAATCATTTTGACACTCATCATAATTCATTAGGGATATACAATAAAAAAAAAATTATTACATAGAAATTCGAGTTCCTAGTGCGTTTGTCATTTATTAAACACATTAAGTTGCATTTAGAATAATTTACATTTAATTTAGTTAATTTACTGCTAATTGCATAAGTTGCTTATTTTAGTTATAATTTTGTCACAAACAAACGCATCACATTATTCTTGTTTCGGTTAAGGTCGCGTTAATTAAAATTCAACTAAATCAATTTTCGTGGGATGATACTTGAATTCAATTTCACTTTCTTACTTGTTAACAAATTATAAACTTGCGTTGATTTTAATTCGAAATATATTTTCGTCGACAAGTAGCAACATTTTGGGAAAATTATCCTCCACTTACGTCTCCATATATTCCTCAAGCAACCTTCATTTTGTTGGTGTTCGTCCAATTTTAGTACATATATGAACATTTGTATGAAAATACACGTCCTTTGCACTTCATAAATAGCAAAAATGCTCTTCGTCTGGGTTTTTCTTTCAAAAATAGGAAACACTGAAGCGAGCACCAAAAATCCTAATTCTGCTGCCCAGCGCAGTCTATCGTAACACCCTCACAGAACTGAAAAAAGAAACTATTTCATAGTCAATTCTCACCACACATAATTCAATAATTCGAAGTCACAAAAATCAAATAAATTAATTATATTAAAAATATAAAACTTCAATCAAATTAACCTGAAAAGCAGATCGAAGTCCCTCTTTATCATCGCTCATGCTGAAAGCGCGGTAGCGCTTCGAGGAAATCGTCCTCCTTTGCAGCTTCTTCTTGCTGTTAACAAATTCATCTAAGCCACCACGGCGCCGCTTCATCGACACCGCTCACCAGTCGCCTCCCAGAGCACAGGAGAGATGTGCGTGTATACATAGAGAAAAATTTGCTAATTTCTTAACATTTTGGGAATGATGTTATTTTTTTCTCTTTTTTTTTCAATATACGCCACATGAAATTTCATCGAATGGTAATATGTAAAGATAGCTTATTGATTCTAACGCTTAGAAGACCTCGCTTCACGATAAAATACTTAAATCTGCACAAGAATTTGCATTGAATCGACCTTACGTAAAATCCTTATGATACCATAGAAGAATGGTGAGAATGCAATCAAAAGACTATCCTATAAGGAATACATGTATATAGGCTCGTTCTGACAAAATACACGTGCATTATCCGATTCAAACAATTCTTAAAACACAAGAATTTCCATATAAGATGTGCACACACATTAACCAACTAGATGATGTATTTCCAACTATTCCTAACATTTGTGAAACATGTCGAGTGCGTTCATCATGATCCTTATAAAAGGAGATGGTGAAATTGCAAGAAAAAAATTACTTATGCCCTACTTATGAGCATGCGCATTAAGAAAATTCTCTCAAGAACATTTTTATTGTTTGAGTGCCAATACAAATAAGTTCAGAAACTATACCAAAATCTACTCAAAATCAAAACATATCCAAACTTGAACCAATATGCAGCGCGCCGCTTTATTTTACATGCCAGGCTAGGTTTGCGGTCTGGCTATCCATTTTGAAAAGAAGATAAATGAAGGAATAACAGTATATAGACTTTAAGAAAACTCTATATTTTTATAACAGTGTTTCCAATTAAAGCTATCATTTACAGCCTCTTGTTATGCTCTAGGTCTAGAGTTTCATTGAGCGTGTTCAGAGTATATAGCCACATCAACAAAACATATTACATAGTAAATTAGCTATATGACATACGACCCTTGGCGTATTTACACAGGAGAGGAGGGCATGTATCTCATACAATATGTAGATAACCCTACCTTGGTCTGGTTTCAGTTTTCAGAAACCGGATGTATTCCTGCTGCACCATCATCCCTCCATTCACTGGATCAAAACAGCACCTGTAAAAACTGACAATGGGGCGAACAGGAAAAGAATCAAAAGATTAGCAGGATTTCAAGAACTCCTGAAGTGAAATACATAGGCTGTTGATAAATTGTCAGAAATTCAGTCAAATTTTTTTTTTTAACGTATTTAAATTGTCGAGCACCCAGAGATACCAGTGTGTGCATGTGTGGAAATATATACAAATAAACACCCAAAAGCAATATGTGTACCTTCCATCCAAGCCTGTGATCATGAGGGTGTTCTGAGAACCAAAAGCTGTGATGAACTGGATACATTCTGGTAAGTGAAACTGAGCAAATGACCATTCTGAGCTGAAATATTTAGGTAAAACCCCTGGAGAAGTTTCCAAAAATGAGAGAATAACCAACCTTTCTGGAGTAAGACAAGGAGACCACCTCAAAATAAGTAATATCAAAAAGCAGAATTTTGACTTAATAGAAACCATGTCTCGAGATAAACCATATGAGCACACTGATACTAGTTTAAAACAATAATTAAGTTGTATACGTGGAAGGTTCAAGTTCCATCCATCCAAGAGGAATCTATATTATTCCCTAATCGAGATGTTCATAAAAAATCGCCACTTACCCAAGCACCAACACCCATCCCACCATCCCCTTGGGTCCTTTGCCACCATCTTCTCATCCTCTCTTTCCAATAAACCATCTTGTTGAACCTGCCTCATTTACGGACCCTACTAGCAAAATCTTGAAACCCATTACACACTACTACAATTGGCATTTCTCAATACCATATCAAAAATTAGATCCTATAGTTCAAGAGATCCAAGCAAGGTATCCACCAGATCTAATTTGCGAAATTTGAGGTCCTGGAGTTTCAGTTTTTGAATATTGGGTTAGAGGTCCTTTTTCAGTAGCAGCATAGAGAAATGGTGATATTACCAATTTTGGTAGGTTTTTAGTGGTGATGAGTGTGTGTTGTTGACTTCATAATAAGACTTGAATTTGATGGAGATGAAGTGGTTCAGCATGTTGTCAGAGAATCAAGCAGTTCAACATAGTTTTGTGATGTTAGATTGATGGGAAAGTCACACAGGACACTGTGGAAGTGAGGAGAAGAGAGAAAAGCTGGAAGCTAAATTTTTCTTTACAGTGTTGATACAAAATCACTTCACTAAGCACCAGAGGAAAAATGAAAAGCTTTTTAGCCTTGCATAAAAAACAGATCCAAGTAAAAGGATCCCATCAACATGAAAAGGAGAGAGTGGATTTCTTTTCCGTTGTCATTTCAGAATAAGCTACCACCGATAATCTTCAAGTCACTCTGTGCGAGCAGTTCTTTATAGAAAAATAAATCATAGAGTTAATTGTTCCAATGGTCACTGAACTTATATCTATATCTTTGATTACTCGTTAAAGTTTAAAATGTCGAGTTTTGACCACTGAACTATGGAAAATGTTGTACGTTACTCACGGCATAACTTCCGTCTCAAATCTCTAATAGAATTGGTGACGTGGCTAACGGAATGCACATGTGGCACCCCGTTACACTTTGAGATGGTCGAATTTTGGCAATTAAACTTTAAAAAATGTCTTATATTGCTCACTAAACTTTAAAGTAGTCGAACATTGGCCACTAAACTTTGAGATAGTCGAACTTTGGCACTAAATTTTGAAAAACGCCTTCTATTGCTCACTATAAATTTGGATTTAATTAAGCCTCTTTTTATCTCTCTTTAAAACAAAACTCTTTAATCATCATACTTATTTTTAACTACACATTTATGCAATAAAATATTTCACGTAAACTCAAAATCTTTTCCAATATTTTAACCACACATTCTCAAAAAAAACACTATTTAAAACTCCTTTTTTTAAAAATAATGGCCATCAAACAGGGTCTAAAATTCATTGTCAAAATTCAAATTTAATTAAATTTTAACAATAAATACATTATGTGTTCCATTGCAATTAGTAGTCACTTTCTTTGCACAACTTTGCAAGCATTGTCTATACCACTAGGAATGATTATTCAATTACACAATAATTAAATTTAATTTTAATTTATTTTTGTAGAATTTTAAAATATTTTCATCATAATATTTGAATTTTAGAATGAAACACATAATGGATTTGTTGTTAAATAAAATTAAATCCAATTTTTAACAACAAATTTTAATTAAATCCAAATTTATTGTGAGCCATAGAAGACGTTTTTCAAAGTATTGTGGCAAAAACTCGACCATCTCAAAGTTTAGTGGCTAAAATTCAATTATCTTAAAGTTCAGTAGCCAAAATTCGACCACCTCAAAGTTCAGTGAGTATTAGAAGACATTTTTCAAGTTTAATGAGCTTCGACCATCTCAAAGTTTAACGACGTAATGGGGCGCCACATGTGCATTCTGTCAACCATGTCATCAATTCTGTTAGATATTTGAAACGGAAGTTAACTAATGAGTAACGTCCAACATTTTTCAAAGTTTAGTGGCTAAAACTCAACATCTTAAATTTCAGTGAGCAATCAAGGCAAAGACATGAGTTCAACGACCATTGAAACAATTAACTCATAAATCATATAATCAAATGTATGTCCTACCTTTCATGAAAGACAACGATGAGCTGAGGTTAGAACTGGTGCTTGAGGAAATGAGAGCATCAAGAGAGTTTGAAGAATTCTGGTGAAATAATGCTGGACCTCTAACGACAGCGGAATCAGTTGAACGATCCTCTCTAATCACCTGTACTCTGAGACTGAATATGTGGACAGTACCTTTGTCACTTGACACAGCCAACCACTGAATGTTTGGAGATAGAGCAACACTATATATGCCAGCTTTGTCCACCCCTCTGCGTACCTGTAGCAAGCAATTGTAATCAAAATTAAAGAGCTTCATTGAGGTGGTCGAAACAATGACTGTCATCCAAATACAGA
Organism: Fraxinus quadrangulata; assembly: GCA_903798255.1. NCBI lineage: Eukaryota > Viridiplantae > Streptophyta > Magnoliopsida > Lamiales > Oleaceae > Fraxinus > Fraxinus quadrangulata. The sequence continues at coordinate 33,296 of CAIGRB010106307.1, forward strand.
TTAAATCTAAACCTGGTTAAGATAACAAAGAACTAGTAAGAGAAACTGCGCTTAATGCAACCACAGATAGCCAAACTGCATTTCTTAATGAAATCATGCAAGTCAGTAACGATTTGTAGATTAGAGATGACAACAAATCTTATCTACCAAGCTACTTCAACGTCAATGTTCTCACGTGAGAAAACAAACCCGCAATCACAGGAGTGTGATTATGAAAATATTTTATCTGCAACTTGTCCAAAAAGGTGACAGAAAATCTTCCAACATGACGACAGTTGGTTGTGTAATAATAAATTATTTAAAGAACTGAAAGCAATGAGAATATGAATTAGTCTGTTGCTCTAAGCTTATTCCTTCCTGTTTAATTATTATCGAGTAAATAATCTAGAGCTGAGATAAAGAAAATTAAATAGGACTTATTTCCAAAAAATATCTGAAAATTTCATCCTTTATTTAAACGTGATATTTCCAAAATGCCCTTATTTTTCGACATTGGAGATTTGATCTTTCAATATACCTCTCTTCGACTTCTGGTAACTCTCTCTCTCTCTCTCTCTCTCTCTCTCTCTCTGACACACACCATGCAAACAACACAGCTGCATCACCCTATTGTTGTCTGTCTATCTCTCTCTACAACGAATCCTTGCTCTTCACAAAACAATATCTCTTTCCACCCTTATCATTTTTATTAGCTTCCTCTAACTAATTCCTAATCTGCTTCTTTCTCTGTCACACAAAAATTCATAAGCACTCATTAAGTTCTCACATATATCTAGAGATGGTGCAACCCATTGCAATTAAGTTAGAGTTGGTCGAGAGTTCTGAACTCGTATCTACGCAAAATAGAAAAGAGTAAACATATCGACCAACTCGTCTCAGTGGTCAAGCTAGTAAGCTTAAATTGGACAATTGACCGACAAAAAGATTATCTTTTAAGCGTAAAAACGTATTAGAAGGTAACATTTATCAATTTGGCCATTAAAAGAGGACTATTTTACAAAAATTGCCATCATTTTATTGCCTTGTGCCCGGTACTTCATTTACCTGAAAAAAGCACCAGTTCAAGGAAAGTATACAAGCATCGTACCTCTTGTAATTGAGTTCCATCCATTGTGTTAAAAATTCTTATTAAAGTTCCTCTGACGCTGGCAGTAGCCAGAAGAAGCCCATCAATTGTCAAGGTCATGCAAGCAATTTGAGAATCATGAGCATTGATTAATTTTGTCATATTCAGGCCAAAATGTTCGACCCGGACCTGTCCTCGTTGAAGGCCTGGGCATGCCAACACAAATGTGTTCAGGTGGTGCGAAAGGTAACAAAGTCCCCTGGGATTCGCCAAAGTCTCTATTTGATGGAGAAGCTTCAGATCCATGAAATTATAAACATATATCTTGTGCTCGAGAACAACAACAACACAATCCTGTCTTAGTTTAACAGAACGAACCTCGGACCTAAATGAGAATTCACCAATACACCGGCTCTGATGATCATCCCATATAATTACTTTATTTGGAGGGTATTGGGCATTAATGTTACTGCCAACAAGTGCTAAAATATTGCACCTAAACAGCATCTCCACTATCTTAAATCCTCCACTTTTCAGATCACGCCTGAAGGTTTCTTTGAAAGGGTCACAATTATATATACGAAAACCACAACTAGTGCCTGCAGCTAAGCAACCGTAATCCTGATTCCAAGATACAGAGTATAATTCCATTTCACCATTGTCATCTGACTCTGGTTCTGGTTGGAAATAAGTGCCAGAAGATCCAGCCATTGATGACTCATAAACACCAAAACCTGCTGGCGGAAGTAACCCTTGAGTTGTTGAACCAGCCGAATTCATGGGGTGAGTGAACAGCAATCAGCACAGGAGCAACCAAAAGCCATAGAAATTTTAGAATGCAAGAGTACAGATAACTCTCAAGTCAAACTCCCGGATCAAAAATGTGTGCCAGTATCAACAGAATATATCATCCAAGAATCGGGTAATAAATGCTTAATCAGGAGTCCCTTAAAATTAATAATCATTTAGAAGGTGCCACAACATGTAATAGCAAAAATAAACTAGAGAAACCAAAAAAAAAAACACAAAAACACGAGAAAAATTGGAAACCAATAAAATCATTATTCTAGAAAAATCATTCAATCATACACGCAATATGTCACCAGAAAATCAAATCAAAGCAAATCGTCGACATTAGTTTACTATGAATAAAAATGCATTAATAAATACTTACGGAGCTTCAATGATTATGGAACTCTCAGAATTTCCAAAAAGTGCAAATTGGCCAGTATAATTTCAGTCGATCAAGGGACCATGCGTTTTCATCAACAGGCGCTTTCTCCGTGATTTTGATCATGAAATGTAATATTCATTTCATTTCAAACAAAACCCCAAAAATCCCAGAATATAACTACATATATATGTCTACATATATGCACGTATGTAATCTGGAGATCGGAGGGTGTGATACTTCAGTTGTATGTGCTGAAGAAAATTTCTATAACGAATAATAAATTTGAAAATTCTGAGAAAAGGGAGAGAATTTTGATGAAGGAAAAGGTAAGGGGGAAATCGAGAGAGTGAGGAGTTCTAGGATGTTTACACGTAATGGAAAAGAAAGATCTGAGGTGCGGAACATTCCGATTGAATTTCTATATAATTTTTAGGGAAAATTGAAGCTGGGGTCCCAAACCTTTTAAATTATTGTAGACTATACCCAAATCTTTTATTTTTTTCAATTGAGATCCCAAAACTTTCTTCGTGAGTGCCGCTAGAGGAGATGCGGATGGAATCCGTCCATGTCACCGGTAGTTGGTGTCAATGATCTAACTAAAATATCTCATATAAAATAATGAAATAACAATTGACATTTGGTCAACTAACAATGTATGAGTTACATCCACATATCCTCTAGTTGCAATGGAGATGGAAGGTTTGGAACCATAATTGCAAAAATAAAAGGTTTTGGCATAATTTACAATAATTTGAAATGTTTGGAATCCCAAAGGTAATTTTCCCTAATTTTTAATTGAAACTTTATTTCTAAGTTTAATGTTTCAATTATCATCCAACGTATACATTGATCACAATTTACTAACTAAATTTTGCAGCACTTTACAGTGCTCACTAAATTTTTTCTGTTGGATATGTTTCCTTTCTCAAATAGTTGGAGACGCACAAAATAGGAGTTTGAAATTAGAAAAACGCCTAGCAAATGTTACAATTGTGGATAAGGCTTTATAAGTAATAACTTCTCGTATCTCTCTCAGCAATCGATTCTGTTTTATTACATAATTTAGTTGTACATGGGTGAGATGAGTAAATTGGGAGAGTAGGGATTTTTAAGGCTCAAATTGGGGACGCTTTGTTGGGGCATAAAGAAGTTTATGGGGCCATGGATGTCGTGTTTCATGTATGATGTTTAGTGAGTTAATGTTTGGTTAAGTTGTAATTTTTTTAATGACCATAACTTACTACGTGAGAATTCTATACGACACATTAGCAACAAGTAAACGAAATATGGCACATGATGGATAGAGTGCAACATCTCAAAAATAAATACCATTAGGAAGCATTTTTTATTTGATAAGTAAATTTTGGCTGAATTGTAATTTTTTTTATAGTCATAACATGGGTCTTTCGTTAGCCATGTCGTGAATAAGGTAACGAATTTTTAAAGTAATGGATGGAGTACAGTGCAAACTAAAAAAATTTAGTGAGTAATGTGAAGTACATTAAAATTTAGACCTTGTTTGACTTTCATTTATTCAAAAACTCATTTTCAGCAACAATTTTTCAATAAAATATTTTTACACGTAAATCGAAAATTTTGTCTCAATTTTTAACCACATATTCTATAGAAAAATCACTATTTTAAAATATATTTTTTCTCTAAAATGGGTCTCAAACAAGGGTTTCGTGATTAAACCGTAATCATTGTATAAGTTAGGTGATTATTGAAACATTCAAATCCTTCATTTCTTGAGTTTTTAAAGAAAATTCAAATTTGACTCTTCGTCAATTAGGATATTAGTAAGTCATCCTCCAACTTTTAGTAACTTCTTAATTAATCCTCCAACTATTTGAAACTACAAAATCGATCCTCAAACTATTAAAAAAATAAGATTTTAGGAAATTCTTAAGTCATCCTTCAACTATTAAGAACTAAAACATAATCCTCAAACTATTTAAACTTTCAAATTTGACCCTTCATCAATTAAAAAATTCTTAACTGATCCTCCTACTATTAGAAAATTCAAGTTTGACTCTTCAACAATTATGAAATTCGTGTCAATGTCATCATCTAACTTTACGTAACTTCTTAATCGATCCTCAAACTATATGAAAATTCAAATTTGATCTTCAACAATTAGGAAATTCTCAACTGATCCCAATTAGGAAATTCATGAACCACTCTCTTAACTTTTCCTAACTTCTTATTTGATCCTCCAATTATTAATAATTGCAGACGCAATCCTCAAACTATTAGAAAATCAAATTTGTCCCTTCATCAAATAGGAAATTCTTAAATCATCCTCCAACTATTGAGAATTACAAACTGATCCCAACTATTTCAAAATTCAAATTTGACCCTTCAACAATTAGAATTCTCAAGTCATCATCCAACTATTAGGGAATATAAATGAACCTCAAACTATTTGAAAACTCAAATTTAACCCTTCATCATTGGGAAATACTTGAGTCATCCTCCCTCTATTATGAACTAAAAAATGAGCCTCAAACTATTTGAAAATTGAAATTTAACCCTTCATCAATTAGGAAATACTCAAGTCATCGTCGAACTTTCTGTAACTTCTTAATTGATCCTCCAACTAATAGGAATTGCAAAAATTTATCCTCAAACTATTAGAATATTCGACCCTTCATCAATTAGGAAATTTGTAAGTCATCCTCTAACCTTTCGTAACTTCTTAATTGATCCTCCAACTAATAGAATATTCTAATTTGATCCTCCAACAATTATGAAATTCTAAGTAAAGTTTAATGCTTAGAAAACTTAATTAAAGTTACTAAAAGTAAATTGAAACATAAAATATATTAATTTAAAAAAAGTAAAAAATACTCTCTATTTTTCTACGAAATTAAAGTTCTAACTACGGAATAGTAGTTCATGGTTAATATAAAGACGGAGGAAACGTCTCCTTATAAGTAGATTCCAAACTTTACTCCTTTCTTCAAATCTTTTGTTTTCGTCCGAGAGAAAAAAATGCATTTTAAATAGTAATTTTTGAAAAATGTATCGTTAAAAATTAAGAAAATGTTTTTGATTTACAATTTTTTTTTTTTTTTAAAGAATGTATGATTGAAAATGAATTTTCAAAAAAATAGGGTTCAAACAACTCCTTCATTACTTCTTCATATGTTTCTTGCACAAAACAAATGAAACATTTTCTGTCTTAGGAGTAGAACCTTTTTCCGTTATCAACTTTTTATTGTATTAGTTACTTTCGAGTTGCAAGTCAATCGTAAAAAAAGTGTCTAAGTGCTTTACGTCTATTGTATAATATTTTTGATGAAGAAATAAAACGAAAATTCTAGTATTCTGCTTGCATTATAAGGAAGATATTATTGAGTGTTGGGCTTATTTCTTATTTTGATATCAAATATGTTCTTCTCCAGCAATTATGATGGAATCCTGTAGGTATAAATTTAATTGTTGTTATTTTTTATTAATCATGAACTAGTATTACGTAGTTAGAACTTTAATTTTCGTAAAAAAAAAAATAAAAAATAAAATAATGATGATGATGATGATGATGATAATAGAGTATTTTTTTACTATTAATGCTTTTTATGTTTGAGTTTACTTTTATTAAGTTTAAATTGAATCCTCCAAATACTTGAAATGTCTATAGTAATCCTCCAACTTATAGGAATGTCTTAATGATCCTACATCTGTTAGAACATTTAAATCTAACCCTTCAACAATTAGGAAATTCATAAATGATCCTCCTCCAACTATTAGGATCTATAAATTTAATCCTCCAACTACTAGTGAATACTAATTTGGCCATCCATCAATTAGGAAACTCTTAATTCATCCTTCAATTGTTAGCGACTTCTTCATTAACACTCCACCTATTTGAACATTCAAACACGGCACTTCAACAATTATAGCATGTTTGTTTTGGATTAAAATCTGATTTTAATTTAACTCAAAGTCAAACAATCAATATTAACCACATTTTTCATGGGTCTCACATCTCTTCAACCACACATTTCAAAAATTTCTATCACAATCTACTAAAAATTCAATTTCAATCCCTACCGAAAGCTCTTTTAGGAAGTTCTTAAGTCATCCTACAACGATTTAGAACACTTAAATGTATCCTCCAACTACAAAGCATATAACTAAATTCATCCTCCAACTACAAGAAACATCTAAGTTGATTTTAAAAGTATGTGAAATGTCTAAGTTGTCCCTCAAATTATTTTGTACATTTCACTTCATCCTCCACCTATTTGAAACATCTATAATAATCCTCCAATTATCAGGAACTATATAACTGATCTTCCAACTATTAGAAAATTCTACTTTTACCCTTTAGCAACTTTTTTTTGAATTGGTCCTCAAGCTATTAGGAACTACAAAACTGATCCTCAAACTAATAGGAAATTCTAATTTGATCCTTTAGAAATTAGGAAATTCTTGAGTGAATCCTCCAACTATTAGGAGCTTCTTAATTGATCCTCCAACTATTTACAACATCAAACTTCATACTCAAACTATTTACCACATCTTCATTATCCCTCCATTTATTAGGATCAAATTGATCCTCTAAGAACTTTTGGCTTCATCCTCCGAATCTTAGAAAATACTAAATTGATCTTCCTAGTACTATGAACTCCTAATTTGATCCTTAAACTATTAGGAACATCTAAATTTATCATCTATTTGACAGGGACATCAAAATCGACCCTCCAACCATTTTGGACATTGAAAATCATCCTCCAAATATTTGAAACTTCTAATTTGATCCTTCAATTATTACATAATTTCTGATTTGGTCCTCCAACTATATTAGGACAACTAAATTGATCTTCAAGGATTTACAATAATATATGATTTGAGTTAAGGTTAGTGCTGCGAGAAAATGAACACTACGAAAAATGACGTCTTCTTGATAGGCAAAAGACGACTTCGTGATGGTGCGAAACAATGCCGTTTTCATTAATCTTTCAATTATTTATACATCTAATTTGAATTAAGATTAGAGCCGTGAAAAAGTGAAGATAACATAATATAAATGATCAAAACTGGACTTAAGAACTGGAATGAAAAGGACTACATGTGGAGTAAAACTTATGTGTATTTCATATCACACTTCAAACATCCGTCCAGCATTTATACAAACTGAATGGTAGTGGAAAAGGTGACAGCTAATCCTAACAA
>CAIGRB010106312.1:9082-33940 GCA_903798255.1 Fraxinus quadrangulata
AGGTTTAGACAAATACAAGACGTGTTCAAACAAAATTTTTATTTTATTTTTATATCTTAAAATTATTAATAAACCTGTGGTTGCTAAATGACCACTTTATAATACTCCCACCTAATATAGGCTGTAGCCTGTAGGCAGCAACCGCCTTACATTTTAAACAAAATCTGAGGGCAGTTACGTAATATAAACCAATTCCAAGGACCTATAAAATCCCCCTCACACCTTCAGTCTCTCGGACACCACCCATACACTCCGGTGAATGAAATTCCTGAATTCTCCGGAGAAATTCCTCAGTTTTCGGTTTCTTCAATTTCAGCATTTCACACACACACAGACTCAGTTGATTCGACTTTTTTCTTCTTCTCCTCTGATCTCTTGAGTCAGTCTACATATCTATAGGTACAGATTACAATCAAACACGCATATATATGGGTTCTGAGTTGATATTCAGAGGGCACGAGACGCCGCCGGTGACGGAGGCGTACTCGCCAAAGCCGCCGAAGCCATGGTTGAGTGTGATTCGTCCGGTTCGGTACATACTCCGTGAGCAGCGACTCGTATTTGTTTTCGTAGGCATTGCCATTGCCACACTCATCTTCGCCCTCCTCCCCTCCTCCCACACCCCGGCCTCCATCTCTAACTCGGCTTTCCCCTCCGAGTTGACTCAGCCTCATAAACTCATCTCCCAGAATGGCCACGCCACCGGGTTCGGATTTGGGTCGTCCTTCCACTCAGGCGGAAAAATACCTCTAGGCCTGAAGAGAAAGGGTTTGAGAATCGTGGTGACCGGGGGGGCCGGGTTCGTCGGAAGCCATTTGGTTGATCGTCTGATTAGCAGAGGTGACAGCGTGATCGTAGTTGACAATTTCTTCACCGGAAGGAAAGAGAACGTCATGCACCATTTTGGAAACCCTAGGTTCGAACTCATTCGACATGACGTCGTTGAGCCACTTCTATTGGAGGTCGATCAGATCTACCACCTTGCTTGCCCTGCATCTCCTGTTCATTACAAGCACAATCCTGTCAAGACTATCATATCCTTCTCTTCGATTATCAATTTTTCCCAATTTTACTTCAATTTTTCATTATTTACATTTCACGTAAAACTGTGACATTTAATCATCAGTTTATCCTTAATTTATTGTTCTTTACAAGACAAATGTGGTAGGGACATTGAACATGCTAGGACTGGCAAAGAGAGTGGGTGCGCGGTTTTTGTTAACGAGCACCAGTGAAGTGTACGGTGATCCACTGCAACACCCGCAGGTCGAAAGTTACTGGGGCAACGTTAATCCCATCGGTGAGTGATCTAATTTTTTGTTTTTATTTTTGTATATAAGCATTTTTGCATAGGTTCGTATAGTCGGTAAATCAATTCATCGGAGCAATTCCGGTCAGTGCGGCTCGTGTAGCTATGCTTTGTAGCTCGTGCCTAACGTGAGCCCTTACGGGGTTGTGGGGAATCGAGTCTTACGTTCATTGGTTATTGATTTTCAATTCAAAGCGTCGCGCCACGTGTTTTTCAACGATGGGTGGAAGTATAATATCTGTTCAAACTTCAAACCAGATCCAAATAAATTTACCGAAGGGTCACATGTTAGTCGCCGCGACTTTAGTATATTTCAATTTTAACCACCAACTTATATTTTGTTTAATTTGACTATGTATTAGAAAAATAGGCAGAATTTGTGACTTAACCAATGAAATTGACTTCGCTAGTGGAACTTGTGACCTACACAACAGAACAAGTCCAATACCATTTGCCACAACGGAAAGCTCACATTAGACAAAAAATTAAAAAGAAGCGCGGGATTTATGTTTGTTGGGATAAAAAAATGTGTGTTGCCAAAATTATAAGTTGGGGTCGTGATTGCTGTTTTCTAGGTTACAAATTTCCATCAATTTTTTTGACGGTAGATTTCAAATCCTCAAATGTGAAACGAAAATATAAATTGTGTGACCAACATAAAACAAACACGAAAGTTGAGTAATCTCTAGTGATATTTTTCCATAATCTATCAAGTCAGTTCCTAATTTTGGGTCCAATTCTTAACTGGTGCCGTTCTTAACTGGTGAGGCAGATATTAGAAGTCAAGGCATTTGGTACGAGGTGAAGTATTTTAATTGATTTTTGCTTGAGTATTGCCACACGTTTAGTCCCTGTCGGTTTAGAATAAATCATTTTTTATTACCTATGAGATAGTTTTAAAAAAAGTAGATTAGCTGGAGGACAGATTCGTCATTACCGAAAATGGGACCATGTAACGTAAATTAGACATGAAACTGAGATCTGACAATATTAGTTGGAATTTTTGTACGTTACTGACAAGAAAACGTTTGTTGGTCGGTAACAGGTGTCCGAAGCTGCTATGATGAGGGGAAACGTACTGCTGAAACGTTGACCATGGACTATCACAGAGGTGCTGGCGTTGAGGTCGGTTTTAAGCCTCTGTGCGAGCTGCATTTTTTTCATCAAAATTCATTCATGAATAATGATTTGATCTCATTGAATTCACCCATTTTCAATAAAATAAAATTATAAGTAACTCAAATTTTTTCTTATTTTCTAACCACACGTTCTTCATCGTAACACTAACACTATTGCAAAATGCATTTTTTTGCAGACTCAAACAAGCCCTAAATATGCATTTTCTTTTCTTGACTTATTCTATTTTATTTAACAATATGTTTTTTGCATAAAAATCCCACTACTGGTATGTTGTAGAAGCGTGGATTTGACAGTATTAAAAATAAAAAATAAGTTAAAAATCTTATTGTGTTCCAAACTGTACAACATTTGTATGCTGTATATGTATTGCTAATCCTTTGTTATAATAGTTTTCCTAATTTTCCATTCATTTCTGAACAAAACCTGGAACTTGGCCCCTATTTGGTTGGACTAAAAATCAGTTTTTAATAGATTTTGATGAAAGTTGATGAAATGTGTTGTTGAAAAGTTATGATCCCATGAAATATGTGATTGAAAATGGCTTTGATAAAAAATGAATTTTTGGGCTTCATATTTTAGTCCAACAATCCACGAGCATAAATTTTTCTAACTGATAAAATAATGTGAACCCCGATACATTATTATGGTTGAGGATGAATAAAATTTCAGCTAATTCAAAATTTTAAGACATTTTCAATCGTAGCCAGTATCTCCTTAAAAAAAAAAAAAAGGCATGGAGTCCATGATTTATAGAGACAAACTCTAAATCTAGCTCAGTTTGTACAAAAATTTGTTAGAAAAATGGGATTCATTTTTTCAAAAAGAAACTCCGTTCTATTTCTAGTATATAGTAAATCTAACTATAATCACACTATGAATAGCATTATTTTTGGTGACAGTCTGTTGAACAATATTGTTGCAGGTGAGGATTGCTAGGATCTTTAACACCTATGGACCTCGTATGTGCATTGACGATGGTCGTGTTGTTAGTAACTTTGTTGCCCAGGTAACATATTTTAGATAGATATATTTAGTCCTTTTTCTACTCTAATTTCACTGCGACTTGTACTGTAACCAGGGTGTTCGAGATTGTATTAATTGTCTAAAATGGAATTTAGTTGAACTTATATTTAATGAGTATAAAACCTTTTCTTTTTTTTCTAGGCTTTGAGAAAGGAACCACTGACGGTTTATGGTGATGGGAAGCAGACAAGAAGTTTTCAATACGTATCTGATTTGGTAAGAAGTTTCAAATGTGATTATCAGTTACTGACATTTTTCCTCCACACTTACTATGTTGGACGTATTTTTGCCTTAATCAACCTCTTAGTTGCTTCTTACAATGTAGCAACTGCATTTGAATCGAATTTGATTATATCAAATTTAAGAGAGGATAGTGATTTAATTTTGTATTCAAGTTCTTGAGCCTATTAATGTTAGGGATGTAAAGGAAGACCGTTGCACACAGGTTTTTTCTTGGTAATTTTATGAAAATTAACTATAAAATGAGAAATTAAAGAAAATTGTGGTGTCCGGTGGTTTACTGTCCCCGATGCATCTTACAGCTCTAGCCAAGGTGTAGCAGAAGACTACAATTTTTATTCTGATTGAAGACCTTACACTTTTTATAGAATTTTGCTGATTTACACTTGGCTGTGTTCATAGATTGTAGTACTTAAAATGACTTGTAATAGTTACTTATAATTTGTGTTTGATTGGGAAGGTTGAGGGCCTGATGCGGTTGATGGAAGGAGAACATGTAGGACCTTTCAATCTTGGAAACCCTGGTGAATTCACTATGCTTGAACTTGCACAGGTATGTCACGCTTCCATTTCCCTACGTTGCGTGGAATTATTTCCGATCAACATCCATATTATTTACCACTCTTGCCAGCTTTTCAAGTACTTGGCTCTCTACTCTTGCGCAAAAAGTATTCCGTCGTAAGGGCATTGGAAAATTGTTTTTTGCTTTTCTAGAAGATCTTAAACATTCAATCTAAAAGCCGGTTTATTTAGTTCTGAATAGCATATGAAGCAAGTATGAAAGGAGCTGACGTTTTATCTTTTTTGTCACAAATGATACATTGATTCTGGTCAATAAGATAGGTGTTTCTCGTTAGGAGCCCCCAAAATCATTTCCCATTGTATGTATATAGACATTAGTTTTTCCTTAAATCATGTCTCCAAGATCATTTTGAACGTCTGTTATTCTGTTGGAACACAGGTGGTTCAGGAAACAATTGATGCAAATGCTAAGATAGAATTCCGGCCCAACACAGAGGATGATCCCCACAAGAGGAAGCCCGATATCTCAAAGGCGAAGGAGTTTCTTGGTTGGGAACCAAAAGTACCTCTACAGAAGGGTCTTCCAATGATGGTCTCCGACTTTCGGCAACGAATTTTTGGAGATCACAAGGAAAATGCTGCCTCGGCATAAATAAGATTTTCCATCCATGCCAACATGCTAAGCTAAGAAAGTTGTTGAATCCCAGCATCCAACAAGGATAGCAGGTGCACTGTGTAGAATCATATGAGCAGCACCTTAATTTCTTTCAGTTTCTTGAGGTTCTTTAGAATTTCTATTTTTTTATTTTAAGTGCTACTGGCCCTATAAAACCCATTGGTAGTCTTAAATAACATTTCACAGATTTTCAATGGATCGGTGTTGTTACCTGGTGTGTCCTGTATTGGCACCCAAAATGGGAATTGAATGATTCATCGTATAGAAATCGACTTGAATATTTCTTCATATTTGAATGTTCCAACTTTCAATTTTTGTAACAGTTGAATAGTAAACAATGGACTCTATTAAATTTTTGTTAGCTGATGATCCATATAGTCGATAAAAAAGAAAAAAATCAACAACAACAACTGTGGAGGGTGAAACCATGGGGAGACCCCTTGGTGACGGTTGCGGTGATATGGTGGAGGTGGTGGTTTTAATTGATGAATTTTTGGTGAACCTATGGTCATTTGAAAAGAATCTTTGTCGTTAAATTTACATAAAATGGCGAATTTGCTGATTTCTTTAATTGAACCAGAGAGAGAGAGAGAATTAAAAATATAAGGAAAATTGCAACGTGTCCCTAGTCTTTTAAAAAATTACAAATAAACACCAGTTAAAACAATTAAAAGCAACTAACAAAATTGAAAAAAGAAAATAATTTATACCCTTATTTTGTACAAAGAGCCAAGAGTATTAAAATTTCGTACATTTACAAAAGGTGACTTCCTAATAAAGGACAAACAATCACAAGGACACTAATTCACAACAATCAACACTAACATAGTACGCAGTACAGTAATTCAGATTGTTTAGACAAAGATTCAGTGATCCAATTGGGCATATTTACTTTTGGATTATTGTTCACATTGAGTGAATGAAATAAGTTACCAAATATCATCTGGAAAACACAAAAGTGATCACTGTGATTAGAGATTTTTCAATATTTCTCCAGGATATGTGCGCTTATACAGGAAAACGTACACTACATTGCAGAGTGATGGTACGTACCACGGCCCTTCCAGCCACAGATGTACTTCATGTGCGACCTTGTTTTATGCTGCTTTTGCCTGTTTAATGTCACTGGCGATGCCGCAATGTTTAATTTCTCAGGAACCGGGATAGATTGGTGAATTGGTTTCATGTCGTGAGTATTGTCTTCACAAGAACGCTTGTCCAGCCATGATACAATGTCGGAGAAGACAATCTCGATGTTGTTATCTGGCTCACCGGATGTTAAACCATGCCACATCCCGGGATATAGTTTTATGGTCTTGTCAGTGCTGCTAGCCCTCTCGTACAATGCCCCGCTCACCTCCGGGTCCGTCACTGTATCAGCTTCACCATGCAACACAAAGAATGGTAGTGTCACCTGTCGAAAAGTCACCCCCAACAACCATATAATAAGCATGAGTTAAAATATGAGAACTCAATCTACCAACATACTTTCAATGACTTTCGGTCATATATTTGGCTAAGCTTAAAGATGACCTCTTGCAAACTGTCTTCAAGGTTGATGCTAGTTCTGAGCATTTCGAGAGCTGTTTTCAACCTCGGCTTCTCTTGGTATATCAACTTGTTGCAACGTATCTGCACAATAATTACACACACACATAAAATGGGCCATATTACGAAATTCGCTTCAAATTCTCCAACGTAATGACAGGCTCACCTCTTCTCGTTTAATTGGATCTTTGAAGGCCGAATCTATAACATCCTTAGAAGGAACTATCTTCCATTTCGGTATTATGTCTTCCACCCGAGTTAGAAGACTTATAACCAGGGGGTGTGGCTTAACATTCTCAGAGATCTAATGACAGGAAAAAGATAAATTAGACTCGTCTACAAAACAATTTTCTCCCTCCCCAATGTTAAACTCGAGCACTTGTGTCGGACACAAAAATCTTCACCCAGTCAAGCTTATTATAGTGCTGAGACGTATAGCAAAGGTGTTTTTCATGTCTAACACCGTACTCAAGTCCACCCGACTCTATACCAAATAAAGAACATTCGTACAACCTTACACATCGGAGCAACTAGAACAGCACCATGCCAGAAAGCAGGGTCTTTTTTGTGTGTTAACAGAGAGACTGCCCCTCCCATTGACTCCCCATATAAAAATCTTGTTTTTCCCCTGTATTCTTCCTGCCCTGGAATCCATGAAAGTAAATCATTTTGAGTAAAGTTATAACCAAATGCATTGTTAAGTATAACTTGACACGCATTACAAGTTTGTGAGGAGCAACTTCTTTAGGCCAATGGTTCTTTTTTGTCAAACTATCATTGGTAGCTTGAGCATAATAACACGGCTGAAGTCGTAAATTATTGTTAAAACTAATGATCCCTCTAGAAAGTTTAAGGTTGTACTGAAAAATCAACGCAAAACTATAGTTGGAAAGTTTGTTAACTTACCACAAATGGATTTGAAATGGTCACTGCAATCATTGACAATGTTATCAAATCTTTTTATGTAACAACGAGCACCCATGGACCGTCCATGGCCTTCATAATCCATACCAAACACGGCATATCCATGACTGGCCAGCCTCGTCCCGCAGCCTAACCAAAATCCATTTCATCAGTGTAAGAATTAAATTAGGTTTGATTTCATGACCGGCCTTCATAATCAGCACCAAAAACAGCCTAACCAAATTCCATTTAAGCAGTGCTAAGAACACAAATTTGGTCTAGCCAACTAATAATACCACGTAGGCTTACTTGCCTAAGCAACACTATTGTTGTTATTAATGATGAATACTACTTCTTTGAAGTCCATTGCAAGGGACAAGTGACCAGTTCAGGCCTAACTATTAGTTTCCTGTTAACCTAATCAACCAAACCAAGCTACCCTGCATAATATTTGCTGGGTAAGAATTTGACCTTATACCAACAAGTCTTTCTATTCTTCAGCAATAAATGTACACATATGATGTAGTTTGTTTGGTAAGGTGGATTGCACAATTTTGGATAGTATTGAAGGCATAACCGGGATTGACCCAATTTTGACAATTGTCTAACAGTACTTGGAGTAACTTGTCGATGGCCCAATAGTGTTAATATGCCACCCCTGTTATTGGAAATCAACCCCCCACCCACAAATATTTAAAAGAAAAAGAAAAAAAAAAGAAAAAAAAGAAAGAATAATACTGAATAGAAGATGATATGAAGGCATGGGTGTCCATATTTTGGTTGGTTGGTATCAAGTCACAAGGCATATATAGAAAAGCAAGAAAAAGGGCAACAGGGCATGGACACACAGTGCACTATTTTAGTCTTTATTGAGGTCTTTACTCAGTACTAACTGTACACACATAATACATTCAGCCTTGTTTGGTCTTCAATTCTTAAAATTCATTTTTTATCGTACATTTTATGGGATCCACAACTTTTATCAACATTAAAATCTCATATTTCACCATTTTTTATCGAAAACTAATAAAAAAATTATTTTTTATCCAAACCAAACAGGGGCTTAATTCATTCCTAGGACGTTTATAAAGGTGGATTGGAAGACAAACTACGTTTACAGAAACTGTAGTCTGAAGAAGAAGGGAAACGTACTAAAAGGTTCGTTACTCTGTTAGAGGTGTTCAAGAAATGTTAGCAATTAAGTAAACCATTCTACAAATGAATAGATACGTTGCTTCACCAATTTGTGAAAAATAGTCGAGGTATGAATATGTTAAATACTGCATATCTCTTCACAAATCATGTTTCACAAGACAAACGAATTCCAGAGTTAAATGCTGCAGGTAGTACTCTACTTTTTCAATAAATACAGTATTAATAAATATTAATTAAGGAGAAAACATGCATTCATGACCTGTATAGATATGTACTGGGATTAAAATCCAATTAATTTAAGAAATTAAAGAGGAGAGATGACATGGGAAAACATTTATTACCTTTCATGAAATTACTGCATTCCATGCCATAACCTGCAACATCATTAATCAATCTTGAATCAGAAAAAAAGAGCAACAAAAAAATTATAAGCAGAAACTTCTGAGAGAGAGAGAGAGAGAGAGAGACCATGACAGAGAAAAACAAGGGCCTTTGGAGAAGAAAATGGTAACCATCTGCAAGTAAAAAGCTGCACGCCTCTGGAATTATATATGTATTCCTATACCCATTCAAAATCAAACAAGAACCCCCCATTAGAGAAAATATTCTCATTTCAAACCAGATAGATTTCATATATCCAAAAGCATATAGTGGATTGCAATATAGAATAACATAAATGAAAGGTTTGGGCTTTCTTGGTTAGAAAATGAGTTTAAAAAGTCACGGCCAAAATCAAGAGAAAAGGCTAAAAAAAGTCACTTTTCAACACCGCTAAACGAAAACCCACCTCATGATATTCAACGTCCATGGCGAAGCTAAGAAATGAGATTCAACATCAATAATCTCAAACTTTTAACTATATATATGATATACCGGATCTGTAGGAGCAGGAAAATATGGAGAGAAAAATGAACATAGAAAGTAGGCCGGGCCGTTCAAAGATGGAAAAATATGCGCGTGTTGAATGTGAGAGAGATTTATATAGATTAGAAAATGAAGGTGGGTTTGTACGATTGTGATTTTTGGTTTCGGAAGATTCCTAAATTACGTGTAGGCTAATCCCTGTTTTCCAGATAATGATATGAATAGATAGATGTATGTATGTATGTATATCACCCACGCCACAGCCACTGTATTATCCATCAGATGCATGTATGTACAGTTGACTGACGATGACTGCAATGCGCTCACGGATTTAGACCGACTCTTATCAGACTCGTGAACACTGTTGAACCGGAATGGTAGAGATTACAAACAGAAAGCCCGGGAATGGATGCAAAAAGAAGAAAATGATTTGTAGAATGGAGTGGATTAATTCTTGCAGAAAATGATAGGTCAACTGGTAAGCTTAAAAAGTTGAGCAAAGCCAAATGTATAGAAAATAATTTGACAGAAGATTTACTTATTTGGATTACGGTTTTGCTAGTGGTACATCACCATGTACATCGGGGTGTACACCCCTTCACATGGGGATGAGGCCTACTTGAATAAAAAAAATTTACACAAGTGGGTCTCACCCCCATGTGAGGGGAGTGTGCATCCTTATGTACATTTTTTGATGTACAACTAGAATTATTTTTTGGATTATACTTGTTGTACATAGGGCAACATAATGGTGTCACACATGGTGCTCCCTATGTACCATAGCACAACACATATATGTGGTGTTTGGTGAACATTAAAATTAGATTTTAATAGAATTTTTTGAAATGTAGTTGAAAATTTGTGGGACCCAAGAAAGATGTGGTTAATATTGATTATTTGACTTTGACTTAGATAAAAATCTGATTTTAATTTGTACCAAACAATTCTATCTGAGTAATATTTTTATTGATGAAACTTGTAACTTTATTTCGATACTTAAGTTTAAGATTAGTAACTTTTATTTCTTCTTTTAAGCTTAAGATTTTATAGATGTAATAAAAGGATATATTTTTCCAAATAACACAAGAAAATATTAGGTTACAAATTTAAATTGTGACAACTATTAATTTGGGAAAACTTACAAAATACAATCTACATTTAGGCATACTAGTCAGAGTTGAACGTGTATTATACGTTATTCGAAAATACTTTATAAGTGCTGTAAAAGTCATATTTGATACCAGTTTGTTGGGAGGGTTTAATGAATCTCAAACGAATTATAGAAAATAAATTTACGATAGAAATTCAAGAGAAGAAAATTGTAATCTCAAAACTCACTTCTATGATTCAAATTTTTTTGTGATAATGAAATATTACAAATGAACAACATTTTATATTGCATTTGGTACATAAAAATTTAAACACCAATTAAAATTCTTAGATATATAAATAAAAATAAATTCATATATAATAACTCAAGACTCATGTAAATCAATATTTATCAATTCAAGATTTATTGATTCTACATTAATATGAATGTTAACTAATTGATGATTAATAACATGAAATTCATATATGACAAAGATTTTGTAATATTTATTATATATTGAAAAACGAAAAGTAAAGTATTATTGAAATTGAATTGTACTCTTGCCGTCTCATTTATATAGATTGATTTTCCTTATTTCCTTATCTCAATTATATAGTATTTATTGAAAATGCCTTGTTTTATTTGTTTACTAATATACCCATATTTAATTTGCCTAATTATAGCCAAAATTTCTCACTTCATTTTGAAATTATACAAATATAAAGATATCCACTTATTGAAAATTAAATCATTTAATTTCTTTACTACTTTCAACCATAGTTATTAGACCCGACCTGGACATCGACTCGGGCAGGTACTGGGTCTCGAGTTACTGGTTGACCGGTTGGTCAATGGTCGGACCGATAAATCATTGAATAAAAATTTATAAAAAATAAATTAATTAAAGTATAAATTTTTTTAGGCAAAATTAAAATTTTATGTTANATATATATGATTCATTTGATACATATAACGTATTGCACATAAAAAACATTGTAGTACTCTACAATTCCAATGGTAAAGAACTAAGACCCTGTTTGATTGTATTTCAATTCCATGGAACATAGAAATTATATTCCATTTTTAATTTTTTTGCATGTTTGATTGCCCAAATTTTCCATAGAATTGATTTTCCATCTTTCACCCACATGGTCATATTTTCTTGGTGGAAAAAGCTTTCTAGGCAACTTTTTTTTTTTGACAATGTAAACAATTTCTATCCCCAATTATAACAAATTCTATCGCTTTAATGAACAATTTTCATGAAAAATAAAATCAAACGAACACCAAAAAATCCAAAATTTCAATATTTTCCAAATGAAAAATTATATCAATCAAACACAATTAATTGACAATTCCCAATAAAACAAGTTTTAGACAATTCAATTCCTTGAAATTCATTTTCTTTCCACTCAAATTCCATTCTTACAATCAAACGGACCCTAATTGTTTTACTTAGAGTTCAAATGTTCAATTTTTTCGGACCCCCAAAATTTAAAAAGGCAATTTTAAAAATGGGTAAACCCGAGCTTTTTCGATTTTTCGGCTTTATCGGCCAGTTCGAGCCGAGTTTTATAACTTTGCTTCCAACAATAATTTACTACTACTTGTTGATAATTAAATAAGGGTAAACTAGAAGAGTTTTTGACAAAAAAATATTTTTTCAATAATATTAAATAAAATCTTTTAATCCATGTGAAAAATAAAATCAGCTTATATAAATGGGACGAGAGAATAATAATACGACAATGATTTTGTAGTATTTATTACATATTAAAAATAAAATATTATTGAAATAATTAAATTGTAATATGGTTAAAATCGTCCAAAAAATAATTTTCACTTGATGTGATATTTAATATATTATAGATTTATAATTTGTATATATTTTATATTTTGAATTCTACGTAACAAAAAAAAAACTCATTTCGCAAATAAAAATAGAAATATTTATGAATGGCTAAATGTATTCACACCACATTTTTTAATAAAAAAACTACATTTCAATTGCATGAAAGATTCATAACCTTTACATATTATCACATCTGTTTCATTGTATTCTTATTCTCAAAGTAACACAAAATGTTCCTAATTATGATTGCTTTCCAAAACCTTCTTTAAGATAGAGTGAAAACTAATTTGTCTATTGTAGTTTTGTATGAGCAAAACAAATAATACTGTAAAAATCAAATTAAATATTTGACCTTAATTTTAAAGCACATTAAGGACAAGGTTTTCTGATTAATAAAATATTAATATTAAAATAAGAATGCGACGAAGAAAAAAATTAAGGATATAAGTGCGATAATAAATAAAGGTTAACGATCTTTAATATAATTAAAATGTAGTGTATTTATAAAAAAAAATGTGGTGTGAATATACCCCTCTATAAATTTGTTATTACAGATAGCTGACTATGCCAAAAATACCCTTAATTGAAAAATAACAATTCACCCCCATATATTACATTATGTAAAACTTTACACGTCATTTTATTATTCTTCAAAGTTTTAATTCTTCTATTATTATTTCATCCAAATATTTTTTTTATTTTTCACTCATGTATTTTTTTTCACCAATTAATTTTCTATCGATTCAAATATCTTGATTGCAATGCATTTGTTTAATTTTAATTTTTTATACTTGATGCTACCAAAAATTGCACATGTTGATTGCCGAACTTGACAACTGAGAATGAGCACGAACGTTATCTTCCAGTACCTGAAACAAATGCGTCGAGGTGTACTATCGGTGCCCCTCCGATATTTAAGTTAGAGAGAGAATATGAAAAAGTTTTAGTTCTGAAAAATTATGTACAGCGTACCTTAATAATGACCCATGATTTCATATTTATAGAGGTAGGTAATGTATTCCTAGTAGGACTTGGTTTGCTGAGCGTCCTTAATCGTAGGAATTCTTCTTGAGATGTACTTTCTACCATGACCGTAGATCCAGTTGGACTAGGGCACTCAGCGACTTAGATTCCTTCTGTATACATAGGAGTCTTAAATTGAGATATTTGGAGACTTGAAATTCTTAGGGTGTTGACTTAGTCCAAGTCTTAAGGTTTGATCAAGGGGAATACCCGAGGACACCACAATGAATGGGGTCGTAGTTGCTCGAAGACATATCTCGAGGACTACTATCATCAATCCATCAAAGAAAATATTGAATATGCTCGAGCATCTATGGTGCGTATGCTCGAGCACAAGATGCATGCCCCCGAAGACAATAAGGATGTTTCGTGGGGGAAGGTAAAGCTCGAGATCATAATGCTCGAGCATGATTTTAGCCATATCACTGGCCCCTATGCAACCGTGCTCGAGTTTCGAGGATGGGTGCAATGTCGTCGAAATCCTCGACATCATATTATTGTTAATATTCCTTTATATACTTGAGGGCTTTCGTCATGATGACAAAAGCCCTAGGTAAAAAAGGCGGTGAAAATTCGTGCTCTGAATGAATGACACGTGGCGTGATCCAAGGATTGAGGACGCGACCTTTGGCCTTCCTCAAAAGGGAAGCTATAAATACCTTACTTCACTTTCATTTTTCACCTTTTGACTCTCAGTAACTCCTTTGACCGTCCTCGAGATCGAGTTTTAAGGTAAGAGCTCGAGAACTTAAGTTGCTTCTTTTGAATAGTTTTATCTTAAAATAGGATGTCGAGTAGTGATAGTGATAGGTCGTCTCGTTCTCAGGAACAACACCTGAGGACCGGGAGGTTCAATTATTCCTATGGCTATTCCTATCAACGTTCAGCCTTGAGCTCAAGGAAACCTGATCCCTTTCACCTATCTTGACTTCCCATGTAAATTTAAGAAGCACTTAGCACGACTGCTCGAGAATATGAGATAATGTCGGGCTGTGATATTAGGTCACCCGAACCTGGGGATAGGATGGCTATGGCTCGGGAAGGGGAGTTTGTAATTTTTAGGGATTCCTTGATATGAGGATTTAGGTGGCCCCTGCACCCATTTTTTGTGTCCCTGTTGATCGAGTACAACATGTGCCCGGGGCAGCTAGTGCCAAATGGGTGGAGGATGTTGACTTATTTCTTCATAGCCTGTAGATACCTAGGCATTGCTCCCTACGTCGACCTGTGTAGGATGGTCTTCGATTTAAAGCAGCTTCCTCAGAACTCGTGCTTTGCCTACCTTTCATCCCGAGGAGGGTTTAGGATCCCGAAGATGCCTAGCTCNCCATGATTTCATATTTATAGAGGTAGGTAATGTATTCCTAGTAGGACTTGGTTTGCTGAGCGTCCTTAATCGTAGGAATTCTTCTTGAGATGTACTTTCTACCATGACCGTAGATCCAGTTAGACTAGGGCACTCAGCGACTTAGATTCCTTCTGTATACATAGGAGTCTTAAATTGAGATATTTGGATAGACTTGAAATTCTTAGGGTGTTGACTTAGTCCAAGTCTTAAGGTTTGATCAAGGAGAATACCCGAGGACACCACAATGAATGGGGTCGTAGTTGCTCGAAGACATATCTCGAGGACTACTATCATCAATCCATCAAAGAAAATATTGAATATGCTCGAGCATCTATGGTGTGTATGCTCGAGCACAAGATGCATGCCCCCGAAGACAATAAGGATGTTTCGTGGGGGAAGGTAAAGCTCGAGATCATAATGCTCGAGCATGATTTTAGCCATATCACTGGCCCCTATGCAACCGTGCTCGAGTTTCGAGGATGGGTGCAATGTCGTCGAAATCCTCGACATCATATTATTGTTAATATTCCTTTATATACTTGAGGGCTTTCGTCATGATGACAAAAGCCCTAGGTAAAAAAGGCGGTGAAAATTCGTGCTCTGAATGAATGACACGTGGCGTGATCCAAGGATTGAGGACGCGACCTTTGGCCTTCCTCAAAAGGGAAGCTATAAATACCTTACTTCACTTTCATTTTTCACCTTTTGACTCTCAGTAACTCCTTTGACCGTCCTCGAGATCGAGTTTTAAGGTAAGAGCTCGAGAACTTAAGTTGCTTCTTTTGAATAGTTTTATCTTAAAATAGGATGTCGAGTAGTGATAGTGATAGGTCGTCTCGTTCTCAGGAACAACACCTGAGGACCGGGAGGTTCAATTATTCCTATGGCTATTCCTATCAACGTTCAGCCTTGAGCTCAAGGAAACCTGATCCCTTTCACCTATCTTGACTTCCCATGTAAATTTAAGAAGCACTTAGCACGACTGCTCGAGAATATGAGATAATGTCGGGCTGTGATATTAGGTCACCCGAACCTGGGGATAGGATGGCTATGGCTCGGGAAGGGGAGTTTGTAATTTTTAGGGATTCTTTAAAGGGGGGATTTAGGTAGTCCCTACAACCCCTTTTTGTGGCCTTGTTGGTCGAGTATAACATGAGCCCGGGGCAACTAGTGCCGAACAGGTGGAGGATGCTGGCCTATTTTTTATAGCCTGTAGATACCTAGGTATTACGCCCTATGTCGACCTCTGTAGGATGGTCTTCGATTTAAAGCAACTTTCTCAGTACACTTACTTCGCCTATCTTTCTTCCCAGTGAGGGTTTAAGATCCCCGAAGATGTCTAGTTCATTGAAGGGATGGAAAGAGAAGTGATTTTATATTATACCTCGGGAAGAAGACCTTTCCATTAGTCTTTAGTGGGGATTTCCAGTTACGTCGAGCTTCTGTGAAGGTCAGGCCTACTTCGAGTCTTTAGAAAGGGATAGGCAAATGCTAGAGAACCTCGAGCCTCTGGTTTATGACATAGATGACATCCTCGGGGATGACGTCCTCGATCTGGCGGAGATTAAAGGCCTCGAGGGTAGGATTTGTACTTTTATTTGGTTAATTTGCATACTTATGACCTTGTGCTCTTGCTAATGTTTCGTTAATGTGTATAGGAATGACGTTTGATCCTATTGATCTTCGTCAGGCTGTGGGGAAGAAGAACAAGGCCCCTCAAGTCCGAGCTCCAGGGCAGAAGAAATGGAGGAATAGACCTCGCGATTTAAGGTACGAGCAGCATGAGAGTAGACACTGCGAGTCTTCGAGATCGATAGTAGCATCATTGAGCACGGAGAGGTTTGTGCATACTCGAT
Source organism: Fraxinus quadrangulata (assembly GCA_903798255.1). Lineage (NCBI taxonomy): Eukaryota > Viridiplantae > Streptophyta > Magnoliopsida > Lamiales > Oleaceae > Fraxinus > Fraxinus quadrangulata. The sequence goes on from CAIGRB010106312.1 coordinate 25,632, forward strand.
CTACTCCTCAAGGTACTCCTCAGGGAACTCCACCACCTCGAGCCACTCCTATCATCGTGGATATCAAGGACGAGGGCATTCCACGATGATCCGGACATCCTAAGGACCACGAGTTATGCCATCTTGTCCCGAGCATTATCAAAAATTATCGAGGAGAGATAGGGCCTGACAATGGTGTAAGGATGGTCGAGAATTTGCCGACCAATGTGAGCTTGAGGAATTTTTATTATTACTTTTCATTTCCAACTTAGTATCTCGATGAATAGCTCATGTTTGTAATTTTTTTAGGCCTTAAGCGTCGCTCGAGGTCTTTCTTTGAAATGGACAGATGAGTCCCAAAAAATGGTTGGTCTTCTCGAGGAGGCAAGGGCTCGAGAGAAGAAGATTAACGACCTGGAGGCTGAGCGTATCCTTCTGGTGAAGGAACGCGATGAGGACAAGAACAAGCTTCGCAAGTCTTGAGATGAGGTAGGCATCTATAGTGACGAGGCTAGGGAGTTGAAGCTTGAGCTTGAAAAGTTGTTTGAAGCTCGGGACGTTGCTATCGAGGACTTGAAGTTGTCTGAGGAGTTTAGTGCTTTGAATGGGGGGTATGCAATAGTATCGTACTTTCACGCCCTGAAGGAGGCTCGAGCATTTATGCATTTGAGGCCTGAAGCAAAACCCGATGACTTTAAGGGTATTCCAAACATTGCTGAGGACCTCAAGTTCTTAGAGTCCGAGGAGGCGACAGACGATCGGGATGTGGATGTCAATGGGGATGATGTGGAGGAGGACCAGTCGAATTCGACACATGATCCCAGGGCTGATGATCTAGATTAATATTTTTGTAACTCCATGTATTTTGCCAATTTGGGCTAAAAACAATGTCATCTTCTTTAATGTTAACTTTTATAATTTTTAAGTTAATTGCTCGATGTTTTCTTTTGGATCGATCTCATATTAAATGCTCGACCTTTTAGCTTGATTATCATATAGCTCGAGAGATTTTTTTTATTATTATTTTTTATTCGTGCAAAAAACTCAACGTGTTTGACACTAGAGAGCGAGCAGTGCTTGAATTTTTTTTAACAAAGTTATAAACTCGAGGATTTTGTAAGGCCCGAGAGATCAAAATGACCAATGCATTAAATCTCGAGTGCTTAGAACCTTCAATAAATTTTTAAATTTGATCGGTTATAAAGGTTGACAAGCTGTGAGCTTCGAACTCAAGTTATTATCGAGGATAATGAGCTCGAGCATTCCCCTTCTGATTTATCAGCCTAGGATTTTGCTCGAGAAGGTGTCTGCTTGTGATAAGTCTTTAGGTGCCTGCCCGTGGCAGATCTTCGATGTGTCTGCTCGTGACATGTCTTTAAGGTACCTGCTCATGACAGGTCTTCGAGATGATTACTTGGTCAAATTTTTGTTGGGTCGTCGCCCAACTATTACTTTATATAAACTTTCCTATGCTTTTAAAACAAGTATAGGTTCACAGGCCTTGATGAATGAACTATTAAAGAGAAAAAAAATTTCGTATAACGTGCAAGCCCAATCAAAATGTAAACTAAAAACAAAAAGGTGTATGGACATGCAAGCCTAAAGTAAATGTAAAACTAACTTAAACCAAATAAATATGGTGGAGGCTACTACTTGTAATAAATTTTGAGGTTGCCCGCGCTCCAAGGTCTTGGCAATGGTCTTTCAGCCATGTCTCTCAAGCTGTATGCTCATCCTCGAATTTGTTTGATGATCTCATAGGGCCCTTCCCATGCTAGGCCAAGCTTACCCGGGGCGTGACCTGTAGCCTCTACTCTTCTGAGGACTAGATCTCCAACTCTGAATCTCCTAGGTCTGACCTTATTGTTGAAATATCTGGCCTTCCTACTTTGATAAGAGGCGACTCGTAGGGCAGCTTGTTCACGGGCCTCCTCAATGAGGTTGAGATGTTATGTGGTGCACTCTCCGGCATTTGGCTCCAATTGCCTCATGGTGGGTAGGCTAACCTCTATCGAAATCGTGGCCTCTAGCCCAAAAGCTAACATAAATAGGGTCTCACATGTTGTTGTCTTATGTGAAGTCCTGTAAGTCCATTGTATGAAGGGTAACTCATTGGGCCAGTTACCTTGAGCACTTCCAATCCTGGTACGAAGGTTTTGTAATATAATTCGATTAGTTACTTCTACAAAGCCATTGCTCTGAGGTATAAGACCGATTGTTAGGCGATGATCTATCCCAAAGTTAGTGCAAAAATCCTTGAATTGTCTATTATCAAACCATCTCCGTTTCGGTGATGAACACCTTGGGTATCCCGAACCTACATATGATAGACTACCAGACGAATGATCTCAGCTTGGGCTCCGAAATAGTTGATAGGGGTTTCGCTTCAGTCCACTTGGTAAAATACTCTACTGCCACAACAACGAACTTTAACTACCCTCTTGCCATTGGAAAGGGGTCGAGGATGTCAACTTCTCATTGTTCGAAAGGGGCCGAATGGTGTATGGGATTGAGCTCCTCTACAGGAGTACGGATGATGTTTCCGAACCTTTGTCATTTATCACATCTTCTCACATAATCTGAGGCGTATTTCTTCATGGTCAGCCAATAGTACCCGTACCTTATAAGTTTGAAGGTCAGAGCTTGTGCTCCTTGATGATTACCACATATTCTTTTGTGAACTTCTCCCAGGGCCTGTGTTGAGTCCGAGGGACTGAGACACCTAAGGTATGGAAACGTAAAGCTTCTGCGAAAGAGGACTTCTTGGATAATGCAGTATCTTGATACTCTTGATCGGACGCTCCTAGCTGCTCTTGGGTCTTCGAAAATATTGCCGTTAGTTATGAATTCAACTATGGGGTCCATCCATAAGGGCTCAATATCGATGTCCATGACACTAGGTTTCTAACCTACACTAAGCTCTGTCACCATCCTGATGTGGACTGCCATGTCAATTCCATTAACTCCTATGAAAACGAGCCTTAACAGTTCATCCGCCTTACCATTTTCGGCCCGGGTGATTTTCAGAATTTTGCAATCTTTGAAGTGTCTTTGAAGATCATGTACCTTGAGACAGTATAAACTAATCTTCTCATCCTTCCTTTCGAACGACCCTTCGATCAGCCCAATCACGAGTGGTAAATCTCTAAAGATCCTGACGTGTTCGATTCCAAGGTTTTTGGCTAACTCCAGAGCGATGACAATGGCATCATACTCCGCTTCATTGTCGGTGGCTTCAAATTCAAATCGGAGTGACACTAAATTTCAGTAAGCTTATCCGGACTACTGATTATGATCTAAGCACCAGAGCCCGAGGAGTTTGATGCCCCATCGACAAATATTTTCCAAGTGTTTGGTTTAGTGGTGGTCGAAATATCTCTTGGACCCCGAGGCCTCGGGGTGAGTTCTACGATAAAGTTCGCTAGTACCTATACTTTGATAAAAGGCCGAGGCTTAAACTCTATATCAAATTCACCAAGTTCGATCGCCCACTTCAACAATCTTCTCGAAACATCAGGTTTTTGGTGTATCTGTCTGAGTGGCTGGTCTGTGAGCACTACGATTGGATGTGTCTGAAAATATTGTCTTAGTTTTCAGAGTGGTGTCAAGACCCCGGCCTATGGTCACTTTTTTGCCTTGCTCGAGCTCGACCTCTACCAAATCTTCCACTGGATCAAGTCTATCCTGGTCCCTCACTCGAGCTCCGGTGTTGATAATTGCATGACGTCAGCACTCAAACCTTGGATGCTAGTAACGTAGCACTTTCTTGCTGCTATCTGATCCCCATGGACAATTCCTAGCCTATGCCCGATTGGAAATTTCATAGCAATGTGGAATGTCGATACTATGACCTTGATCTTATTGAGTAGTGGTCTTTCAAGAATGGCGTTGTATGGCATGGGGGCTCGGACCACATGGAATGGCGTAATTTTCGTTAATAGCTTCTAGCCTGATCCCAAAGTTAGGGGGAAGTCGACTACTCCTTCTGGGATGATTGTTCCACCCCAAATCCTTGGAGTGAGGTCTTGATCATCTTCAGCTGGCTAGTGAAAATACTCATCTTCGTGAAGGCATCATTGAACAATACATTGGTTGCACTCCCGTTGTCTACCAGTATCATTTTGACTTCAAAATTGGCTATTATAGCATATATGACTAAAGCATCGTCACGAGGAGATGATATGCCTTCCAAGGTAATGTCTTCTGCATCGTAGAGGATGGTCTTTCGAACTGAGCTGTACTATCGAGCATATTGCTTGCGTCCGCCATTTGAATCTCTTCCCGATGCTATTCCCCCAACTATAATATTGATTGTACCGACCATGGGCTTATTTCCTCCTCCTGACTCTGCGGTCTTCCCTTTATTGTGATCATTACTTGAATGTTTATCGTGCCCGATATATATTTTCAAGAGCTCCCTTTTAATTAGTGTCTCAATCTCTCGATGTAGTGTTATGCATTCCTTCGTTGTATGTCCATGATCCCTGTGGTAGTTACAGTATTTGCTCATATCTATGGTCTCCGAGGGGGATCACGACCTAGGAGGCCATTTAAACTCTTTCATATCTCTGATCTCCATCAGTATGTTGGTCCTAGAGGTGTTCATGCATGTGAATGGTCTGGGTGATACTTCTTACTTCTGCTGGCCTTGAGCATGATCTTGTAGTAAGTTTGGCTCATGTGACCTCTTAAGTTGGGGCTTCTCAGAGTTCGGGCTAACCTTCATTGCCTCCTCCATATTGGTGTACTTTTCACCTCAGGTAAAGAGCTCGGTCACTGACTTCGGTGGCATCTTAGATAAAGACAACTTGAAGGCCTCATACCTTACTGCATATGTTAAAGCCGAAACAACAGCTGTAATGTGAAGGTCGGGTATCTATAACCTTTCTTTGTTGAATCTCATCATAAAGTTACGTAAGGTCTCATTCGAGCCCTGATAGAGCTGCATGAGAGTAGCTGTTGTCTTCCTGATGCACTTGCTACTTGCGAAGAACTTATTGGAAAGATCTGGGAATGATGCCATAGAATTGGGCTCCAGCGTGGCGAACAAATCCCTGGCGGCATTGGTCAGAGTTTGAGGAAATGCCTTGCACATCACCGGGTCTGGTGCAACCTGTAGGTTTATGATGTCTGTGTACACATTGAGGTGATTGATGGGGTCAGTGGTCCCATCGTACTCCTTGATGCGGGAGAACTTGAACCTGTCCAGGAGCGGATAGAAAAGGACTTCCAGTGTGAACAGCGTGTTAGGGGTGAACCATGTTGTTCTCTGGGTATTCTGCAACAGTCCAGCCGTAATCCCATCTTGTATGATCCGAGCGAGTTCCCCTGAGTCCATGGTAACCAATCTCGAGGCTAAGGTCGGTGGGGGGTATACCCGAGGCCCCAGATCTACCATTATCATGGGCCTCACGAGCCATAAAACCCCCTTGTTGTGTCGGGGTAGGTTCATGCACCAGCGCCTGGCCGGATAAGTATTTCTTTGCCTTAGCAGTTAAGTCAACGTTGCAACTTGTTGACGTAGTTCTTCGAATGCTCCAGCGGTAACCATTATCGGTTGAGGATCTGGTATCGCTGATGACTCTTCTTGATGGATTGGGGGCTCCATAACACGGGGTTGGTTTGGAGCGGATGAGCTTGCTGGAGCAAGACACGAACAAGCATTCACCATGGCTTTTGGTAGCTTTCCCACAGACGACGTCAATGATGCTACCAAAAATCGCACATGTTGATTCCCGAGCTTGACGACTGAGAATGTGCACGAACGTGATCTTCCGGTACCTGAAACAAAGGTATCGAGGTGTGTCCTCGTCGCCCCTTATTTATAGAGGTAGGTAGTGTATTCCTAGTAGGACTTGGTTTGCTGAGTGTCCTTATCCGTAGGAATTCTTCTTGAGATGTACTTCCTACCACGACTGTAGATCTAGTTGGACTAGGGCACTCAGCGACCTAGATTCCTTCTGTACATAAGAGTCTTAAATTGAGGTATTTGGATAGACTTGGAATTCTTAGGGTATTGACTTAGTCCAAATCTTAGGGTTTGATCATGGGGATTACCCGAGGGCACCGCAATGAATGGGGTCGTAGTTGCTCGAAGACATATCTTGGGACTGCTATCATCAATCCATCAAAGATAATATTGAGTATGCTCGAGCATCTATGGTGCGTATGATCGAGCACAAGATGCCTACCCCCGAGGACAATAGAGATGTTTCATGGGGGAAGGTAAAGCCCAAGATCGTAATGCTTGAGCATGATTTTAGCCATATCAATAATTAACAATATATGTTAAATTGAAAAATGCTATAAAGATAAAACTTTAGCTTAAAATAAATAAGAAATTAATTTAAATTGCAACAAATAATTTCCATTTGTCATTTAATAACGTTGAAAAATTCAATGAAGTTTTCTATGTTTTAAAAAGCGTTTTTAATTTATTTTCTATTTTTAATATGTAATTTAAAGAAGTTGAAGGTCTTAAATTTCAAAAACCTCATACTAAATAAGACTATAGTTTAAAGAAAAAACGTTTAGTCCCTATTTGGTGTAGCTAAAAATCACATTTTTATTAGATTTTGATAAATGTTAGTGAAATGTGTAACTTAAAAATTGATAATTGTTGACTCTAATTTAAATTTTTATCGAATGGTTTAACTTCACCAAACAGAGGCTTAATAAAACTTTACAAGCTTCTAGCAATTAATTTAAAAGATTAGTAATAAACTAGTCAAACAAATGACGATTTTTTTTTAATAAATTAGTAATATACAGGGTGTGGAATGTTTTTTAATTAGTAACTTTAACTATTTTGCTTAATGAAAAATTAGTAATTTTTCTAATCAAAAGGTGATTTTTTTTTTATTTTTTATTTTTTTTTTTGTTACTGCTAAGTAAAATGTAACACGTAAAATGTAAATTAGCAAAACATGGTATGCAAAATATAAATACACCCTAAGTGCAAGAAGTATTTTATAACTTTCCTATTAAGTTATTGCACGTAAGTTATAACTCAAGCCTTTGGTATACGATCATTCTACCAAACATTCACGAAAGACATCTTCTCTTGCATCAACGTGACGAAATGCACATTTTGATTTTAATTTGCATTCAATCGCTATGCATTAAGCAAACTATTGGTATTGGATGTTGAAAATTGTTCAAATGATATAAACAATTGCGTAATTTGGGTGTTCGAGACACTTCCCTAGTAAGAAAGTGTGAAATGATCAAACGAGGGAAGCTCGAAAGAAGGTCGTGGAAACGGCTGCTTAGACGCACTCGTGCTGCCCTGTATATTTAGACACAAGTTTTGGTGTCTTTTCATCGTCCATTGCATCTCTTCAACCATGGTTGTGTCTTTTAGTGCGTAGGGCATTTCTATCTATATAAATAGATTTTATTTGATAGAAACTAAAGAGAATTAACATTATAATTGAATGCAAAATTTCAGAATTTCTCTTTAGTGTTCGTTGTTCTTAAAGGTTTTTCATTTTTGCTTGGTGATTAACCTTAAACTCGTTTAACCCTCTGAGCTATTGTCCGTATTTCCCGTAAGCAACCCTCAAGAATGAAAGGGGGAAAAATATCACTTTAAGATAATGTATCGTATACGTGTTCAATCTCCATTTTTCGAGTATTTTATCCTTTTGTTGTTTTATTTTGATTTCTACATTTCTTGTCTTTTATTCGTTTTTGTTTTGACGATGATTCACACTTCATCTCTTGTGAATTTTCCAACATTGGATGGATGCCCAAGTATTGGAAAGGACGGACGTTGTTATAGGCGAAAGGCTACGGAGAGATACTCTCCAAGATTTATAGATCTTTAATCGAAGAATAATATTCAACCACGTCACTCTATGAGGGAATCCAAGTCGATTCTTGTACAAATGTGTAATTCGAGAATAAGTGTAAATTTAATATTGGCATTCTTTATAACCGTTAACTAATACATTAATTTCTATGTGCGTGATGTTAAATGCAGATTGTCTACATGCAATTAAATTATGGTTGACTTCAAATGACAAAGCTTGAAAAGTAGTTCCTTCGTAGCATATGGCTTAAAATTTTAATTAAAATTTAAGTTTAAATCAACAATTAATTTTAATCATACATTTCATGAGATTCCACAACTTTTCAACGATACATTTCATCAACTTTTATCAAAATTTATGAAAAAAAATTGTGATTTTAATCAATATCAAACAGAGCATGTTGTCAATAATAATATTATACACCAAGCATGATTGATATTTATAATCGTACAATGTGACTTGATATGCTAGAGTAATCAAGAAGCATAGGGGGCAGTTCAAGATTGAAATATATTT